>PISX010028148.1:0-21967 GCA_004024625.1 Mellivora capensis
CGCCTCCACTCACCTCCGAAACTCATCCCGGTCCCCTGACTGTGCCATCGAGACGAGGGTGCTGGTGATGGACGTGCCCACGTTGACGCCCATGATGATGGGCACGCATGCCTGGACGGTCAGCACTGTGGGGGTGCCGCATCAGCCTCCCGCACTCTGCCCACCCGCCACCAGCCCGAGGTGGGGGCGGGGGGAGGCACTCACGTTTGGAGGCCACCATGCTGACCACGATGGAGGAGGACGTGCTGGAGCTCTGTACCAGCACTGTGACCAGCACGCCAATGACCAGTCCTGCCACGGGGTTGGACAGCACCACATTGTCCTTAAAGATGTCTCCGGCCATTTTGCCTGTGTCGGGACAGAGGTGCGCTGAGGGTGTGCCGGACCGGCTGCCCGCCCCACCTCCAGACCCCTGGTCACTCACTGCTCAGCAGCTGGAAGGCAGAGCTGAGGATGTCCAGGGAGCAGATGAAAAGATAAAGGTTGCCCAGGAGCCCACAAGCCTTGAGGAAGCCGATGACCACCCGGAGCACCCTCCCGGCCACGCTGAGCTCTGAGAACACAGGACAGGCTGTCCTCAGCCAGCCCCCACCCAGCCCTGCCCTCCCTGGCACCCCTCCCGATCCTCTTCCTCGGGCTCCTTCCAGGGCAGGGCCTGGTTCTGCCTCCTTGCCTCCCGAGGCAGGGTCTGTTCTTTTGCAGAACGGCCAGACCGACTGCCCCGGGACCTCCCAGAAGCCTAACAGTCATTAGGAGGGAGAAGGAGGGGCCGGCTGGGCGGGAGTGACTCTCATCTCCAGTCACGACAGACAGTCAAGCTGAGGGACAAGCATCCCTGGGGTGATGGCCTGCACAGTCGGTTTCTATACAGCCTGTCGAGGCAAACCTCTTTCCTGCTCTCTCTCCCGAAAGACCCTCTCCACGCTCAGACCCTGGGGAGGCAGAGCCCCATTTGGCCAGTTCCCCAGCACCTACCTTTCCAGGACTGGCCAGTGTCCTTCAGCTGAGGGAGGGCCCAGGGGTCCACCTCCCCCTCTTCCAAGACTGGGGCAGAACCGGAGGTCCCTGCAGGAGCCAAGGGGAAGCAGGGCCAAGGATACTCCCGGGGGCCAGGGTTGGGCAAGAGGGTGTGGAGGGGACTATGGTATCAGGTTTGGGGCAAGAGGCAGGAACAGGAAGCAGAGGGGAAAGGGAGCCTCCAGCTTGTCTGGCCCTGACCGGAACTATCAGGAGCCCCGTGGACTCTATGGGAGATGAACGGGAACCCCCTCCCCACTCACACAGGACGACGGATCAGGGCTGGTTGGGTAGTCGGGGAGGCAGGCTGAGGCCTGACGCCCTGGGGCTCCTGGTACCTGCATCTCCTAGACTCCGGTCCACCAGGCCAACTGTGTCCAGAGTGAGGGGGGGGACCTGGCCACCCGTGAGGGAACTCGGCATGGATTTCTGGCAGGGACAGACCCAGGCCCAAGCCTGGATCTGGTGGGGGGAAAGGCAGGTCAGACGTGTGTCCTCCCCTTGTCCCACCAGGTCCTCCTAGGGTCCTCTAATCTGGCACCTGTCCTCCCTCCGCACCCCCGCTGGCCTTGGAGACTTCCCACTTCCTCCGGCCACAGTGACCTCCAGCAGTTGTCAGGAGAGCCCAGTCCAGTTTTGGGGGCAGAGTCGAGGGGGCCCTGGCTCCCCGGATCCCTCGCTGGTCCTGGCTGGAAGAAGACTTGGTGGGTGGCCCAGGGCACAAGGTGCCAGGTGCCGGAAGTGCCTGGGAGCAGGGAGCCCAGCGACCTTCCTATCAAGTGTCATCAGGGACACTGCAGATGGTCCCAGCTTAGACTTTGGCATTTGATACCAGACGGTGACGTCGCTGCTTGATAAGGGCCGCACCCCCAGGGAGGGGGGCAGGGCAAGGGGCTTGAGTGCCCCCAACCCCCCCCAAGGCTCCTCTCTCCAACCCTCTGGGTCTGGACCTCCTGTCTAGTCTTCTGCCCCAGCTCCCTTCCAGGCCCCAGGGACCAGGTCCTGGGCAGCCTTCTGTCACCCCTCCCTTCTCTTTTGTCCTCAGCTCAGGAGGTTCAGGGTGGGGCCTAAGCCCTGGGCTAAGAGGTCACCCAGCCCTTGTCCTGGTGTCCCCGGGCCCCCACCTGGTTCTAGAAGCTCCTACCTGTGAGGGTAGTGAGGGGGCACCTGCGGGGAGGAGACACAGGGCGGGAGCAACGGCCGGTCAAAGATCTGCTGGGCGCACACATGACCTGCTGTGTACCGAGCCCCATTAATGTTTACCCAGGACTCAAGGGCCCCAAGGGGTACCTGTCGTAGCCCCAGGTGCCTGCCTTGTCCTGGTTCCACTGTCACCCTGGAGCAGGTGGTCCAGACCCCCAGCCCAGCCCTCTTAGAGTGGGGCTTCTCCCTGGCTGGGCTCTGTGCCAGCCCAGGGCTCATGAACAGACACAGGTGGGAAGTGACTGGGCCCTGTAGGCTGCCCGCCCGGGGTGGGATAGGATGCTGGTGTTCTGGCTGGCTGGCCTGGAGGCCCCTGGGGAAGTCCGTCCCAAGCTCTGCGGGCTTTACTGTGCTCGCCCTACCCCAAAGGGAAGCCCTTTGCACCAGGTGGGTGGGGAGGGCCCCAATGCCTGAAGTCACCCAGTTCGGATCTGGGCTCAGGGCAGGGCTGGGCCCAGCAGAGCTCCCGGCGGGCTCGGCCCCAGGGGTGGGCAGTTATGCCGGAGAGTGGGTGCCTCTATTGGCAAGCTAGGGGGCAGGACCCATCCCCCAGGCCACCCTGCTGCCCAGCCCACTGCCCACCCCGCCTGGACCCACAGACTCAGCGCATCTGTTCACAGGAGAATGACCCCACTGCCCTGGGGCTTGTGGGGGCCTCTCAGGCTCAGCCCCCCTCCTGCTGCCCCTGTTGGGGCAGGCATCTCCTCACCTCCTTGGGCCTGGTCGCCCCAGGGGGCTTGCTGGCCCATAGCACCCTGGCCTGGGTGCTGCCCACCGATCGCCGTGCGCCTGGGAGACTTTGCCCCAGAGGAGGAGGAGGTCTCTGAGTGCCCTCTCAGCAGATTCTCTCCCTGTCCTGCGCCCACTGCCCAGGGCAGACCCACAGTCCCTCCCAGAGGCTGTGGAGGGACCGTGGGACATCTCCCTTCTGGGTGGAGACGGGGCTGATGCAGCCTGACTTGGGAGGGTGTCTGTGTCCCTAGCCCCCGGCCCTGCCCTGACCCCTCGGAAGGGTTTGGAAGGGTCTGTGTGGGGCCACTGTGAGGCAGCAGGGAGCCGAGGGCCAGGAAAAGGGCCCGTGTGGGGGCGGCTGTGCAACCCTGGGCAGGCCCCCACCCTCTCTGGGCCTGGAGCTGGCCCCGCCAGGGCCCTCTCCTCGGACACCTGTCATAGCGGGGACTTTGTGCAGGAGAGCTTCCCAGAGTAGCAGCCAAAGCGTGGCTGGTGCTCCCCGCGCTTTGCTGAGCGAGTGATTCTCACGGGATGCTTGGCCGGCCGAGGGTGAAGGAGGCGGTCTGTCTCTGTCCGGCTCACACCACTGGGACTTTGTATAGGGACGGAGAGACGGGTTCCAGCATGACCAGGTACAGACTTGGCCAGACCCCGACCCTCTGGCCTGCAGCCGGAGACCCAGGGAGGCATGGTCAGAGTTGAGCCCAGGCCCAGGCTGGGCCTGCAGGTGACCGCAGCAGCCTCCCCCTACACACAGTCAGCCTAGCTTGAGGCCCTGGAATCCTGGCCAAGACCAGCAGGAGGTCACCCGCTCCTCTTTGCAGAGTCTCCTAGTAATGGGGGCACAGCCTCCAAGCTGTGGCTGCGGCCTGGGGAAGTCAGTGGAGGGCAGCCTGCCCGATGCTCGGCCCCTAGGCTGCTCCAGGCTGGCTGTGCCGCGGGTAGAGTTTCCTGGGATGGGCTGTGGGCGGCAGCTCCCCTGCCAGGAGGGGCAGCCACCAGCACTCAGACCTCGGGACCGCCAGGGGCATCCCAGCAGAGACCGCAGCAGCCCCGGGCCTGGGGGAAGTGGGGCTGGGGGCCTAGGGTGGGACAGAGCCTGGCCGGCTGCTGAGTGATGGCGGCACTGCTCTTGGGGGGTGCAGGGGGCTCCCTGCGAGATGGCTCCCGCTCAGCCCTCACGGCCAGGAAGGCGGCCAGGTCGAGGTCCAGCAGGGCCACCCCTCCCCGGGGTGTGGGTGTGCTCTGGCGGCACTGTGGGCAGGGGATCCAGCGCTGCTCGCCCGCTGGCGTGTCCAGCCGCCGCACGCACGCCTGGCAGAAAGTGTGGCCGCAGTAGAGACGGTGCGGCAGGTGGACCGCGAGGTCGTAGGCAGAGTAGCAGATGACGCAGTCACCCCGCCGGGACCCCGCGGCCGTCCCCTCCTCGGAGACCCGGGGCCTGTCTGGCTGCAGCATCCTGGGGGAGGCGTGCAGGGAGCTACAGAGCCGGTCTCGCTTGCTTGGGGCCTGACGCCAGGACTTGGCTCCAGAGGATAGGAGCCCGGGGTTCCAGGCCGCCCCCTCCCCAGCCTGCCTAAGCCCCAGGCCTCTCTTACCTACATCCGCTCTGTGGGCCAGCTCTGCCCAGCGGGAGGACGTCCGGGGACTGGGAGGCGACCCAGAGCACCCTGCAGCTCCCACCCTGGGGCTCGCATTACTGGCGGAGCACAGACGAGTCAGCAGGGAGGCAGGTGGTGGCTGAAGGCAGGTGTGGGCTCCCCTTTCAGCCACAAAGCGCTTGCAACTGGATCCAGCAGCACCACCAACCCAGGGGGAGATAAGCCCCCCCACCGCCGTGCCCAGATGCGGCTCCATGGGTACCCCCCAACGCCCGGCTTCCCAGCTCACCCTGGCCCCTCTCCCCACCTTGGCCAGCCTGCCCCTCCTCCACACCACCCCGACTCTCACGCTCCCCAAGCCTGCTGGCCTTGACCTGGCGGATGCTGCTTTAACTCTGATCAAGCATCACCCCTTCCAGGTAGCCTGCTGGGACCCCAGCAGCTCAGAGCCCTGGGGGGCCCTGTTCTCCCCAAGCTCAATCGCAGTGTGTGTCCATGCCGATCTGTCCCAGCACCTTCCTCCTACCCGGTCTGGGTCTGTCGCGCCCCCATTACAGGGCCATGGCCAGCCTCACGAGGTCCACGGAGGTGCTGAGGCAGGGGTATGGAGAGTCCCACCCACACACCGTGGCTAGTCCTGGTCACCCCCATTAAAGGTCACCTCCCCCCCAGCATCTGCCCGGCTATGGCTCCTGAGCCAGCACGGCCACTTTGACGGCAGGCATAGCAGAAAGGGGTGTGTCGAGATTGGTCAGGATGGGATCGGGACCCTCACTGCTCAGCTGGGAGGAAGCCAAGAACCCGAGGGGCTCCTCCTCGGTCCTGCCGCCCTGGCAGTCCGCAGCCTCCCTGACCGGTTCAGCAGGTTGCTGTGGCTGGCCTGGGTGGGGCCATCCTCTGGTGGAGGCCGGCCATGGGGCAGGGGACAGAAACCTGGCCCACCTGAGTGCCTGCACAGTCAGACCAATGACATAGCCACCCACACCCAGAGGCAGGTCTTGCCCTGTGGACAGTCACCCTGGGTCAGGGGAGGGCTGGCACCAGGACCCATCCATCCTGCAAGGCCAGCTCAGCTTCCTCTTCCACTGTCTCTGCCTGGCCCTGGACATGTCCGCGTGCCCAGCGCAGGCCTTACCACTCAGTCCTTGCCCTGGCATCATAGCCTCCCCCCAGCAGTGAGACGACCCAGCGCCAAGCAGCTGGTTCCCCCCCGCCACGTCCCTCCAGGCCAGAATGTTGCCCTCCTCAGACAGATGGGAGCTCTGTCCCCTGAGAGGACTCAGCTCCTTTCCTGCTCCCCTGACTCAGGAGGTCCAGGCCCTGGAGGCAGGACAGCGGATGGGCAGCTGGCTTGGGTGACACATGGCAGGTTTACGGATTGGGCATTTCGTGAGGAACCAGAAAACCCCTGGGCTAAGGTAGGGTGGTGACTCAGGGATGGGCAGGCCCTGGTGCTGGCTGCCTGGGCTCCTACTCCCAGAAACCTACCAGAGCCAGGCCCACCCGCCACGGTCCTGCCAACATGGTCCTCCTCCTGAAGGCCTCTCTCAGGGCCCCACCCCAGTTCCATGTGTAGCATCTTCCTCCTGTCTGGTTCCCTGCCTGATCTGTCTCCCCGCCCTGGCATCAGCCCTGGGGAATGCAAGACAGCTTGAACCCAGGCCTGGCTCCCATCCCTCCAGTCCAGTCTCTGGACAGACCCAAGACCCACAGCTCAGGGTGGCTTCCCCATTGCCAAACGCCCCACAGAGGCTGAGGCCTGTGTCAGCATCAAGCGCAGGACCCTCTCCCAGGTGCATCAGTAAAGAGCCACCAGAGCAAGGCTCACTCTGCTTTATTTCCCGGGCCGTGGGGCTCGAGGGAGGTAGTCGAGGGTGTCCCCGGGGCTGCCCTCACCGCAGGGGCTAGGCTCTCCAGCAAGGGGCCAGAGCTGGGCGGTCGGCCCCCTCAGCAGGTAAGATGCTCCCATCCGGGGTGGGAAGTGGCCAGTGCCCATGACAGTGGTCCGGTGGGAGTCCCACCACAGGCCCCACGGCCTGGCAGGGCTGGGCTAGGAGATGACGCAGCAGCGGCTGTGGCAGCGGCAGAAGCGAGGGCAGTGGCAGCAGGGGCAGCAGGGACAACAGCAGCAGTGGTGGGCGATGTCGTCGCCCCGCCCGATGGGTGGCCGGCCGGCGTAGGTCAGTCCTGCCGGGCGCTGCCCACTACTATAGGGGTTGCTGGGCTGTGGCCAGGCCTGGTGGCCCTGGATCTGGCCAGTCCCCTTGGCCCCCTTGCCACCTTTGCTCTCTAGGGCCTCCTCAGTGGGCTGCAGGAGCCGGGTGGGCTCTGAGGGGCAGGACCCCGCAGGCAGAGGCTGCGACCCCCAGGGAGAGGAAGCCACTTCCAGCTGCTGCCCCAGGTCGGGCCTCAGGTGAGCACGGGGGATGCTGACCTGGGCATACGGGTTCTTGACGACCATCTCGTGCGGGTCCATGGCCCAGCCTGGCAGGGGCAGGCAGAGGAGACAAGATTGGCTCTGGGGAGGGAGACAGCTACAGCCCAAGAGAGTGCCCACCCCTCGGAAAAGCCAGGCTGGGGAGACGCCAGAGTGCACCAGGCCTGGGTATTAGTGCGCCCATGTGTGGGGGTGAGCAGAGTGTGAGGGCCAGCGTCTCCCAGCTGCCCCCCCCTCCGCCCCACGATGGGGCTGCAGATGGGCTGGGGAGGCTGAGAGAGGCAGTCTGGGCCATGCCCATGGCTGAACCCCAGTGGAGAGAAGCCCCTGGGCCCAGGACCCACCTGAGGTGGTGATGGCAGCAGTCTACCCTCTCGTCCCGTGGGCCAGGTCCAGTGCCTATGAGGTAAGCCACTGGCAGCTAGCTGCCTTTTCCCTCCTGGGGAGGGGCGGAGCCACGGGTGGAGCTCAAAGATGGGGTTCCCAGGATCCCAGGAGGCCCCGGCTCAGCCGGCACAGCAGCTACCCACCCTTCCTTCTGTGGTGGGTGGTGGCCCCCGCAGGGGCTCCAAGGGGCACTGCCAGGCTGGGTGACTCAGGCCTCACGCATCTGGGGCACGTCCTCAGCACTCCAAAGACCCGCAGCTCCCCAGGAAGGAGGCCTGGAGGTTAGCCTGACATCAGCCTCAGCTCCCAGGCCTGCTGGCAGTCTGGGGAACCCCAGCCATCACTCACACACCTCAAAGCCCCTGCTTTGAGGCAGAGGACGGAGGTCACTTCAAGCCAAGCCTCCTCTTGGCAGACAGAGACCAAGATGTCTGAGACCACAGACTGCTTGGAGGTTTGTGTTTTTTAACTTATAAAAAACGTTTGATTTACACACCTTGGCTACGATTCTTCTTAAAATTGGCAACAACAGGGGCTTCCCTGGCAAGTGACACTTCTGGCTCATTTCTTATGTATGTATGTGTGTATGTATTTATTTAAGAGAGAGAGCGGATGGACAGGGGGAAGGGGACGAGGGAGAGGTGGATTCCCAGCTGAGCAGGGAGTCTGATGTGGGGCTTGATCCCAGGACCCTGAGACCAGGACCTGGGCCGAAAGCAGACTCTTCACCGACTGAGCGACCCAGGTGTCCCTTCTGGCTCATTTCTGAAACTGCAGTTTCCCTCTCCGGGTGGGCTTGGGGATGACAAGCTCCCCGCCCCACCTGCGTCTCCATCCTTGGAACGCATTCCTCTTCCCACCTTCCTCTCTGAGGTGGCAGGTTGCACCTGCCACACAGGGTCGCCGTGCGTTGGGGTGACAGCGGATGTGAGCGTTTGGGTCTGGGCCTGGCACTGGTGATCTTCCCCCAGAGCGAGTGGGCAGTAGGGTGGGGCCAGGACCCGCACCTCCAGTCTTGGTGCGCAAGGGAACCCCAGGGAAGGGCGGGATCCAACCAGACGTGGCTCAGAGGCCAGGGTGACCGGGGGGGCCTGCGTAAGGCCAGTCAGACCGGTCCGGACACGAGTTCTACCGATGTGGCTCCGGGAGAGGAGGGAAGTCGGCCCGCGGCCGGGACTTCGCAGGTGTAGGACAGACGCTCATTGCGCAGGCTCAAGAAGCCCCGCCCACTGCCCCTACAAGACTCCGCCCCTTACCGCGAGGCGGAAGCTGGCGCATGCGCGCAACAGGCCTAGGGCTGCCGGTGAGAACTTTATTCCCCAGAAGCCCCCGCGCTCAAAGGTTTCTCTAAAGATCCGGTTCGGGGTCTGCTGGCCATGGACGGCCCAGAACTCAACCTGGGCTGCCCAGCTCTGACCCGCGGGTCTCCGGCTCCCGGGGCGCGGACTTGGGTGGGCTCGGGGAGGTGGGCCTGCACGGGGCGGGACCTCACGCCCAGGGGTGGGGCCTCGGGGCAAGGGGTGGGGCCTTGTGGCCGGTGCCTCCTTGGGTGCGCGTCCAGAGGGTCGCTGGGAAGTTGAGCACAAGTGGGGGCCGAGGCTCGCCTCCTCGCACCGCCCTGGCCGGGGCTCTTTCAGTTGCCCCAGCTTCACGTCAGGGCCGGGAAGGCCCTCGCTCCCTGCCCTGCCGGGCACCTGCACACACCCCACAGCCCCTCTCCCTAAATAAATGGCTTTGGAAACTGAGATCCGCGGACACTAGGCTGAGGTCGCACAGAGCTGCAAAGTGCCCCTAAGGCCCGGGTTCGCTCCTCCAGGCTGCTGTGCCCGCGTGGGCTTGCTCACCAGGAGCAGCGGCCTCTCTGGGCTCGGCTGCCCTGAAGGACCCCTGAGCAAGGCCTCCAGCCAGGTGTAGTGGGGCTAGTACAGAGGAGAGGGCCTGACCCTGTCCAGGGTCAGGCCCAGGGCCCGGTGCTGGTGACGGGAATGCTGGCACGCCGTGTGGTAGCTGAAGCAGGTCAGGGGGTGGCACTGTGGAGCCCCCCCCAAGCTGTGGTCCCCTGCCCAGTAGTTGTCACCATGTTCTCTGCTTTGTCTCTCACCTGAGGGCTCCCGCAGAGGCTACACCCCAGGGAGTCAGGGAGCCTGGCTTGAGGAGGAAGCGGAGAGGAAAGGGGCCTCTGTGCTGGGTGGGGTCCAGATAGCACAAGTATGTGACAGCAGGGCACGTGCTGACTTGCTGGGATGCCGGAAAGGGCCACCTCACCTGGGGTGCGTGTCCCCAGTGGGCTGCCCCACTGGCCTGTCCAGTTGTCCGTCTGACCTTCTGCATACCCCTCACCCCACCCGCCTGTCCAGCATTCCGGTCCTCGGAGCCCGCCCCCAACTACCGTCCAGCCTCTCCACCCACTCCTCGGATATCTTGCTCACCCTCCTTCACGGTCACGCCGTCCCTGTCCCCGTTGAGCACAACCTGGGTGCACTTGTGAGCCGGGGCATGAGCACTGGGGACAGAGTGGAAGGACAAGCAGAGACCTTGACTGGGGGGGGGAGGGCGCCGGGCACACATGGCTGTCTCTGGGTGGGGCCCTGGGAACCAGCTTTCCTGAGACCACCTCTCCACTCCTCTTGCCTTCCTCCCTCTGGCACTGTGAGGCCCCAAGCTTCGAAAAACAGGGTTTCCCTTCTAGAACTGGAGGAGAGGATACTTGACTAGGACCCAGGGTCGGCCAGACAGGACTCGGGCTGAGGGGGTACTGGAAAGGGCGACGCGGGGGTCCTGATCCACACGCGGCTCGCTGGGGCGGGCAACCCCGGAGCGGGCGCCAGGCCCGCGGCGATGGAGGGGCGGCTGAGCGACTGGCCCCGCCCCGCGGACCCCGCGCGGGTCCCCAGACGGGGGGTGGCGCTGCGGGCGCGGGCGGGAGCCGCGCGCACTGCGGTCCCCGCGCCTCCGCCGCAGAGCGCGCCACGCTCCGCACGCACCTGCCGCCGCGCCGCGCTGCCCGGAGCCCCGCGCCCCGCGCCCCTGGGAGCCGCCGTGCCGCGCCATCGCCCGAGGTCGCCGCCGGAGCCGCTGGAGCCGCCGGGCCGAGGAGCGGGCGTCGCATCCGGGCCTGCCTTTGAGCCAACCTCTGCGGCGGCGGCGCGCGGCCCGGGGACGCCAGGCTGGGGCAGGTGAGCTCGGGCGGGGCGGGACGGCCGCGGGGTCGCGCGACTCGCCTTCCCTTCCCACCCGGGAAGGGGTTGGGCCTTGGGGGCGGGGGTTGGGAGGGGGCTGGGTCCCGAGTCCAGCGAGGGTCAGGGTCAGAGGTCGGGCGCCCTGTCTTTTGTGCGGGGTGAGGGTGGGCCTGGGCGCTGCCCTCACGCTGTCTTTCACCTGCAGCTCGGGCCTGGGCCAGGCTTCTCCTCTGCTCCCGCCGCCGCTGAGCCCGCGGCCTGGGGCCTCCCGCAGCCAGGGCTCCGGCTAGCTGCCTTCCCTGGGCGCCCTGTCCTGGAGGCGTGGGGCCCACCTAGCCCCTGCCTGCCCGGATGTCCCTACTCAGGGACTGCTGACCTCGGCTGCAGGGGGAGCTCCCCCCACGCCCCCTCGCCAGCCTCAGCAGCCAGAGACCCTGGGTGAGCCCCTGGGCCAGACCGTCAGCCCAGGGCAGCCTCCCATACCCCCCTGCCCCCGCCTCCCTCCTCCTCCCCCACCCCTTCCTCCTCCTCCTAGGACTGGACCCGAGAAGCCACTGTGGCCACTGGGGGGGCCCCTGCCCCCCCAGCTCTCGCCGGCCGCCCCCAGGAGTCCTCGGGGCGGCCGGGGTCCCTACCAGGCCTGGCGGGACCAGGATGCTGCTCCCTCTCCTCCCCCACAGCCTCACCCAACGCCCCCACCCACCCGAACACCCAGTCTGACTGGAGACAGCCGGATGCCGGTTGACCCTGGGCCCGAGGTGGGCAGTGGCTGGCCAGGCCTCCTCATGTCCTGCCTGAAGGGTCCCCATGTCATCCTCAAGATGGAGGCCATGAAGATTGTTCACCCCGAGAAGTTCCCCGAGCTGCAGGCGGCCGCCCCTTGCTTCCCACCTGCACCGCGGCCCACCCCTGCTCTGGGCCCCAAACGGGCCTGGCCCTCAGACACAGAGATTATCGTCAACCAGGCCTGTGGGGGGGACATGCCTGCCTTGGATGGGGCACCCCGCACCCCTCCCTTGCCACGAAGGCCCCGCAAGGGGAGTGTGGAGTTGGGCTTCCCCCGCGTGGCGCCCGCGGACGAGGTCATCGTGAATCAATACGTGATACGGCCTGGGCCTGCCTCCTCGGGGCCCCCCGCCACGGCAGCACCAGCTTCGGGGGAGCCCCTGGAGTGCCCCACCTGCGGGCACACGTACAACGTCACCCAGCGGCGGCCCCGAGTGCTGTCCTGCCTGCACTCCGTGTGCGAGCAGTGCCTGCAGATCCTCTATGAGTCCTGTCCTAAGTACAAGTTCATCTCCTGCCCTACCTGCCGCCGCGAGACTGTGCTCTTCACGGACTACGGCCTGGCGGCGCTCGCCGTCAACACGTCCATCCTGAGCCGTCTGCCACCCGAGGCACTGACCGCCCCATCCGGGGGCCAGTGGGGGGGTGAGCCGGAGGGCAGCTGCTACCAGACCTTCCGGCAGTACTGTGGGGCCGCGTGCACCTGCCACGTGCGGAACCCACTGTCCGCCTGCTCCATCATGTAGCCAGAGCCCCCCGCACGCTGGCCTGCCAGCCCGTGCTCGCCGCTTCTCCAGGGATCCGGCCCCACCCCGTCGCCTGTTGACCCCTCGCCCACCACCGCTTCTGGCCCCTCCCTGTGTGGCATTGTCGCTGCAGCCAACTCTGCCATTAAAACTCTTTGCCAGAGTTTGTACCTCGTTCCCTGAAGCCTGCTCTTGCGGCCAGGGCCCAGGGCTGCAGCCCATACAGGGTCCCGCCTGGAGCCACCAGAGGGAGGCCCAGTGCTGCTTTCAGTCCGCCTGCTCGGCTTGCTGGGGCCAGGCTGGGCCGGGTTGTGTGTGTGTGTGTGCGCGCGCCTGTCCGAATGTCCCACACGTCTGTGCAGGGCCAGCCTGCCTTCTGTGTGTGGGCACAGGGTGGCTGTGTCCTCTGCACTGGCCCTGGATGTGGGGGCAGCTGGATGGCAGACCCCTAGTCCGTCAGGCTCCTGGTACGCACCAGACCCTCTGAAGTTGTGTGGGAATGGCCTTGGAGGCTGTCTGAGCTGGGCTTGAGACAAGAGCTGGCCAAGACGGTGGTGGTGGGATAGGAGGACCCAGGGGCCTTCGATCCTGTACTCCACTACCTGAATCTGGGAAGGAAGCTTTGTGGTGGGAGGGAAGGAGGGAAGGGCTGGGGAGACCCTCGGGGGCTGGAGAAGGGATAGATAGAGGCGACAAGAACATGGTGGCCGGGTCTCGGTAGCAGGTGCTGTGCACTGAGAGCCGCTTCTCCTGCTGGGCAGAGCACTCAGCGTGTCGCCCATGACCCCGGGCGGTTGTGCTCATTGTGTCTGTCCTTTAGATAAAGGCCCCAAGCTCAATGACAGGAGGTTACGGGGCACTCAGGGGCCTCGGGTCAGTGCTGTCCAGCCCCAAGGCCTAGTTGTTCAGGGATTCGTGCCCGACGCCTGGCGGCTCCCACCAGCCCCTTGGGTCCTGACCCAGTGAGCGAGGAAGCTGTTTGTGGCCTGAGCTGGCACGGCAAGCACCCCTCCCCTCCGCTGCCCTGTCCTTCAGGGGATACACACTGGCCCTTATCTGGAACGCAAGATGGGGGCCCTGCAGCTCCCACCCCAGGGCCCCACCCTTGCCAAGGAGTCCGCTCACTACCAGCCTTCTGGGTTCACTTTCGTGTCCGCCGTGTCCCTCTTGCAGATGAGCCGGGTGGGGCAGGGAGAAGGGGTGAAGACAGTGTGCTGTTGGTATGGGGCCTGGCCACAGGCCTCCAGCACTGCCCGTGGGCACCGGTAGTCCGCGTAAGGCGGCAGGGTCGTCGGAAGTCTCTGGCTCCTGGGTGGCTTGGCCCCAGACCTGCGTCTGGATGGAGGCCAGTCTCCGGCTGTTCAGTTCGGTCATCGGGCCTCAGGGCCAGCTTGGGTCTCCTGGTCCGGCGGCGGCCAGGACCGTCTGAGACCCCAGTGGTGCCGGTCATAGGCGTGGGAGGCCCCGCTCAGTGGCCGGAGCGGTCTAGCAGCATGAAGAGCAGCCCCAGCAGCATAAGTGGCATGAAGACGAGCAGCAGGCCCAGCAGCTCCAGGGCCAGCAGGCCCAACAGCGCGAGGCGGCGGGGGCAAGGCCCTCGTTCCCGCAAGGCCCAGAGCCGTGCACCCACGCAGGGCGGGCAGGGTAGGAAGGGCAGGCAGCCCTGGCCGCCCATGGGCCCTGCCAGGAAGTGCAGCTGGTAGCGGTGCTCTAGGGAGGCCCAGGGCCCCGGGCCCCGGGGCGGGGGAGGAGCAGGGGGTGTAGGGGGTGGGGGGCCCTGGGGCCCATCTGCCTGCAACAGCTCCTCCTGCAGCCGGCAAATCTCCCACTCAAGCACGGGCGTCTTCTGGCGACACAGCGGGCAGCACACCTGGCCCAGGCTGGCGCCGGGGGCTGTGCCCAGCAACTGGTGCAGGCAGCCCACACACAGGCCGTGGCCACAGTTCAGCAGGACCAGGCGGTGCTCACCGGGCCCGTAGAGCTCTGTGCAGATGGGGCATTCCTCCTCCCCGCCCTCTCCCGCCTGCTCTTCAGCGTCCTCCTCCTTTGCCTGCCCAGCCCAGGGGCAGGCTGTGGCTCTGGCCCCCAGCAGGGGCTCACCGTCTAGAGCCCCAGCACCCTGGGGGTCCCTAAGAACCCTGCCGTCCAACTCTTCGTCTGCCAACACTTGGCGTGGGGGGGCTAGGCATTCAGGGCCGAGAGAGGCTGAAGGCAGACCGCGGAGTCCAGAGCTGAGGTCACAGGGGCCATGAGTGGGGGCCCTGGGGCAGGAGTCCGGATGGGTGGGTGGGGTCCCCAGGGTGGCAGCCAGGGTGGTTGGGGATGTGAAGGTCAGTGTGGCCCTCTGGACACGGGCAGGGTCTAGCACTGACCTCAAAGCAGCCGTAGCCTAGTCCCAGCGCTGGGCTCCTTGCCCCACCCTGGAAAGTCACCGTCGCTTGGGCCCCAGCACTTGTCCCAGGCTCTGGTGCTTGGTGCTCTTGGGCCCACTGGTGCTGTCTTCTCCGGATCTGCCCTGGCCCAGACGTGGCCACCGCCCACCCGTGTTCAGAGCTGACAGACACACAGACTCCAGGGAGCAGCTCGGCAGGTAGACCAGGCAGGCTGACTCCTCCTACAGGAATTCCCCTGGGGATCCTGAGGGCCCCTCCCAGGGGTGGGGACAATGGCTGCCCGGCCCCCACCTTCCCTCCCCAGGCCGGGACTGCTACTCCGAGGGCTGGGAGGGAATGGTCAGTACCCACCCTCCCTTCCAGGGCTGCCTAAGGCTGCCGCCTGCTTGACAGAAACAGGGCGGAGCTGCACAAAGTGCGCACACAGCCAGCACACACACAGCAGAATAGACCCCTAAGAATTGCAGCAAAGATGGCAGAGCAACCGTGCACAGTGCCCACCATGGACAGCCGTCCCATTCAGACCCACTGCGGGCCCCCAGCGCCACCCCCCCCAAGGTACCAAGACAGTCAGAAGGAAAAGCATGTCAGAAACAGCCAACCAGAGCCCACGATTTTTTTTACTGAGGCTTTCCAGGACTGGGGCGGGGAAAATCTGACTGGCTGGGGGCCTCTTCCCTCTGCTCTGACCCTCACTGACTTCCAGCCTGGCCAGAGCCCCGTGAGGCCCTGAGGCGGCACCAGGTGCCAGGTGGCAGAGGGTGACTGGGAGCCTGTTGTCCCCTAGGGCAAAGGGGGGGTGGCATGTGACACTCCCAGAGACCCTGCACCACCTCAGAAGGCTCCCTGGGGTTCCCCGGCCCCCAGGTTCCTGTGTTGTCTGGGGAGCCCCGATGCCCGTCAGGCTGCCCGCTCCTTCCTAAGTCCCCATGCAGGGTGGCGCAGCCCAGGGACCACCCTGACCAGGACCCATGTTGGGGCCAGTGGGAAAAGGCCAGCAGGAGCCCAGAACCCTGTATGGGGGCATGGTGGGGCGCCGCATGGGCAGCGGCGTCGGGGCTGAGCACAGAGCCCCAGGTGGACCAGAGCGAGGCTGTGCAGGGGACGGGGCGGTGGAGGGGAGGCGGAGAGGATGGTGGCCTCCCAGAGGGCGGTGGCTAGAGGGGCCCAGGCCGGCAAGATGGCTCCTCAGGCCCAAGTCTCACTCTGGAAACGCAGTGTCCGCTGGAGCCTGGCCAGGTAGGCGGCTGCATCAGGGCTGGAGAGCCCGCCCTCCTCCCGGAAGATAGCCGTCAGGGCTTCCGACACGTCTGCAGGCATGCACTTGGCATTGCTGAAGGCCAGGAGGGCTCAGTGCGGCTGGGACCCCCCGGGAGGGCTCCCATCCCCACCCAGCGGCCCAGGCTCACCCTGCCAGGTAGAAGTAGGCGCCCCGGCGGTCCAGCAGCTCCCACACCAGCGGCCCAAGCTCCCGGAGCCGATGTTGCACATACACCTTCTGCTCCTACAGGGACGTGGCAGGGGGCGGGCGGTGAGAATGCAGCGCGGACCTCCTCCCTGCCCCTCCAAGCACACCCACCTGCTCCCGGGAGAAGGCTGTGAAGAGTGTCAGGCAGCCCATCTTCTCCAGTTCCAGCCACTCAGCCTCCCAGTAGAAGTCCTGGTGGCGCGAGCGGCAGCCAAAGAACAGAAAGTTTCCTGGGGGAACACAGGGTGGCCTCGAGGCTTGGCTCTGCAGGCCCCCGCCGCCCTGCCCGAGATCCTGTGTGCTCACCATTCCGGCCCTGGGCCACGCGCTCCTGGACAGCTGCTCGGAAAGGGGCCACACCAGTGCCAGGGCCCACCATGATTACAGGTGTGTCTGGTGTCTCTGGGAAGGTCAGGCCCCCGGGCCGCACCCACAGCGGCACCTGGACAGGTCCTACGGCAGGAGAGAGGAGGCACGAAGGGGTGCTGAGGACCTAGCCTGGGACTGGCCATGGTGGACAGGGGAGAACAGAGGCCCCGGGCCCAGTCCCCTACGCGCCCCTCCAGAAAACAGGGATCACCTTGCCCGGGATCCAGCGAGGCCAACCAGGAGGAGCAGAGGCCCTGGCGGCGCTCCCTGAGGCGTGTCTGGTACCGCACCACAGCCACGAGGATCTGCAGCCTGGACGGGTGAGCCTGGGGGATGGGACGGCGGCTGCCCGGCTCTACGGGGCTCTCCTGGCCTCTGTCCGCCCTGGCTTCAAGCGGTACCCACTCCCCCGAGGGCTGGGCCCAGATGTGGGGTAGACATGGAGGAACGGGGCCCCCCCCCACCTATATGCCTGCCTGCGGCCTACCCAGCATCCCTGAGGCCAGCTCTGGGCTCTGCCCCATGGGCCCTCACCAGCAGAGAGGAGGCGATGGAGAAGGCCCGCGGACGGATCGGGGGGATGAGGTCCAGCAGGTAGTCTGCGGGGACGGCCCTGGCCGTGTGTGGGAAGTCGCACAGCACCTGGGCAGACACAGCCTCGGGTGGGCTTCGGCCGTCACGGCCCCGCGAGGCTGTGGCTCGGGGCCCCGGGCCTGCCCGCCTGCCCGAGGCTGCTCATACCTCCAGGATGGTCCTGCGAGGCCGGTTGCAGTAGGCGTACAGCTCCTCCTGACCCTGGGGGGAGCTGAAGTACAGCAGCTTCTCCCGCTCCAGCTCGTGGGGAGAGAGACAGGCCAGGAGCTCGAAGAAGGAGCGGCGGGGCACGCTGGTGATGTCCAGGTAGTGTGTCACGAGGTGCCTCACGGAGCAGGGCTGGGGCAGCCGTGCGGGGCAGGGCACACCTGCAGCGGGAGGGCAGGGCATGGGGGAAGGCTGAGCGGGCCAGCAGACCCCAGCAGGGTAGGGAGAGCACGTGCCCACAGCTGGGCCCTCACTGGCCCCCGAGCTCACCTGGCTCCTGAGGCAGCAGGGTGAAGGTCTGGTCTGGGTCCAGGCCCAGCACCTGGCAGAACTGCTGGGTGTGGCTGGCCGGGTTCTCGGGCAGGATCAGGACCACGTCGCCTGCTGCAAAGCTGTGTGGGAAAGCCGCTGGGAGAGTTGCGGGGGGGCGCAGGGCACCGGGGGTGCAGGGAGGGTGCCGGCAGAGGGATCCTCGGGGGCAAGTGTCTCCCTGCTGCCTGACCCGCACCCCCAGCCCCCCAGCCCCGGCCCTTGGCCTCCGCCCATCTGGTGTCTCAGGCCCCTCACCTGAGCCCCGAGCCTGTGATGTCAAACTCGATCAGCCGAACATCCTGGAAGTGCGAGGGGCCGGTGACTCTCTGGTTGGTGACCATGGGTGCCAGGAAGGGCTGCTGCTCTGAAGGTGGAGCGTCTGTGCCGGCCCCGTGCTGCTCCCCAGAGCATATCCTGGGGGCCTCCGGGAGGAAGTGCAGGGTGAACTTGGGGGGCAAACTGTGGAGAGGGTATACACTGGTCAGGCTGTCGGCAGGGCCCAGGCTGCTCCGCTGCGCCTGTCGGCCCACACTCACGGGACGCCGGCGGGGATCACACCAAGGTCAAGGGGCACGGGGTACAGTGCCAGCACCTTCTCCCACAGATCGTGCAGCCAGGGGTCGATGGCAGCATCAGGCCTGGAGAGAGAGCGTGTGCGAGCTAGCCTGGGGGCCCCTGCTCGTGGCTGGGCCTGCAGGAGGGCGCCCCCCACCCCACTCACCCCAGTTCGTGCTGGTCATTGCCCAGGCACACAGGCAGGAGGGCGCGGCCCCCGAGCTGCAGCAGCCGACGGTGTAACTTCTTGGCCACAAAATTGAACCTTCGGAGAGGGAGCGAGGCTTGTGCACACCCAGCTCGGGCCGCGGGGCAGTGAAGGGGAAGCAGTCCCAAATGAGCCCATGGGGCCTCACGGGCTGGGGAAGGCTATCGGCAGGAGGGGCTCCCCGCCCCCACCCACCCTCCAGCCCGTTTGCCACTGGGCACAGGTGCCTGCTGGAGGAATAAGACCCCCACGCAGCAGAGGGCCGTCACGCTGCTGCTGCTTCCCGTCCTCCTCGCCTGAGCCCTCCCAGCCCTGCACCAGCACTGGGAGGCCCTCCCTCAGTCCCTGCGCGGCACAGCTAGGGGTCTCCACGCTCCCGCAACCTGACAACTTGCACGCCCTCGGTGCTGCCCTAAGAAGTAAAGCAAGAGTACTCTTTGCTTAGGACGTGGGTGTCCTGAAAACCTGAGAGGGAGAAAGGCCAAGGAGGTCACGCCATACCCAGGGAAGTAGTGCTACTGAGTGGCTCCCAGGGGCTGGGGGAGGTCTTCTGTGCCCCTTGCTTGTTCCCACTGCTCTCTGTGCTCTTTGTAAGTCCACATATCTCCTGACTATGTGTTTTTCTAAGAGTGGGGAGTCAGTGGGCCTTTGCTGCCCTGGGTCCCATATCAACCTAGGATGCTGGCCAGGTCCAGACATCACCCCCTGCCCTAGAAGACACCCCTTTGCTGCTTGCCAGATTCCAGTCTGTGCCCCGAGCACCCTTCAAAACCCAGATGCTCCCCGGTGGTCACTGCGGAAGCAGGACAGCCAGCCTGGTCCCCGCCCGAGGTCCAGTGGGAGCCCTGGGGGGCGAGTCACCCGTCCCGGTATTAGGACACTCTGTGCTCGACCCGGAGGCCAGTCCCTGCAGGTCAGCGCCCTCCTGCCCCTACTCACTTGGCATACGAGGAGTCCCCGAGGCCCAGGACAGCAAAGTCTGTCTGACAGAGGGAGGTCGGTGGCAGATTCTTCCGGAATATGAACCTCCAGAAATTCTGCAGCCAGAAGCCAACAAGTTAGAGGGTAGAGGCCCTGCTCTGGGCAACGGGGTCCCAGGGCCAGGTAGGGAGGAGCCGCCCCTTGGAGCCACCCTGTTCCTCTAGACCTTTGTTATTAAAACAACACCAGTTTTTTATTCTATTGCGATGGGGGTGGGGGGGGATAGGGAAAGAGCAGAAAAACCGCAGGAAAGAAAGTTGCCCCAGGGGGCTTGGTTTCTTCTCCTGTCTTGGTCCTGAGATAGAGCCCCAGACTGGGCACCACACTGAGGACTGCAAGAGATTGACTCCCTCTGCCTCTCCCCTCCCTCTCTCAAATAAATAAATCTTTAAAAAACAACGATAAGGGGTGCCTGGGTGGCTCAGTGGGTTAAAGCCTCTGCCTTCAGCTCAGGTAATGATCTCGGAGTCCTGGGATCGAGCCCCACATCGGGCTCTCTGCTCAGCAGGGAGGCTGCTTCCCTCTCTCTGCCTGCCTCTCTGCCTGCTTGTGATCTCTGTCAAATAAATAAATAGAATCTTAAAAAAAAAAAAAAAAGATAACAAACAAAAAAACAGCAAGTGAGCTGCCCCAGAGCCACCACCAGAACATGGAGCTCCACCCCATCGGGGCAGAGGGCCCCTGGGTAGAAGGTTTCTGAGGTCCACCCCAGGAAGGCCACAGCTTTTTCCCACTGCTCTCCCCAGGTGGGGGAAGTACCCGCCCCTGCTTGGGTCTCCCCTGCCGGTGGCTTACTCCTTCACACTACAGTCCCATGTCCTAAACGCCCTCCACCCCCAGCTCTGAAGCCCAGGTCGCCACAAGCACCCCTCTGGGCCGAGATGTCAGGCCCTGCAGCCCGTCAGTGGTCGGTGGAAGGGGAAGTTTCCCTCCTTTGGAGCCCGCTCCTGGCCCCGAGCCCCCATTAGTGTGCTTCACACTCACTGCTGCCCCGACGGCTCCCCATCTCACTGTGCTGGCCAAGGACCCAGAGCTGTCCCCATCCCCAGGCACCCTCATCTCCATGCATCTGCCCATCCCAGCAGCCTTACACCCAGACCCCCAAGGTCACAGCCCAGTGCCTCTCCTTCCCACCTGGGGTCCTCATGGGAGCATGTCCTGGGCCACACTCTGTCCCAGCCTCCAGGCCTACTTGCCCAACATGGTGACGGAGTCCCGTCACCTTCAGCCATGGAGACCAGAGCCCTGGCGACACCTGCTTGTGTGTGCACTCCAAGATGTCAGGGCACTCTACCTCCCTTCTGCTGCTTATCTCCAGAAATAGAGGCCCTCTGGGGTAGAGGGACTCCAGCCGTCCTGGGTCTGCCTGCTGCACTGGGGACTGTCCCTGCTCTGCCTCCCGGGACCTCGCCAGCACACACCTCCTTAGAGACTGGTTTCCTGAAGCCCTTTAGGTGCTCACTGAGAAGAGGCCCAGGAAGGTACACTTCTCGCAGCTCTGCCTCTGAGCATGTCCTCACGCTCCCTCCACAGGTTTGCGGGGCACGCTTCCACGGGAAACCCTCTTTCCAAAGAGCCTGAGCCCCTGCTCCAAGCTGGTCCAGCTGGGCCACGGGGGCCAAGAAGCCAGTGTCCTCCTGTGTCCTGCTGTCTGTGCCCAAGGGCTGCAACCTACCATGACGTGCCTCGGCGGGAGCCTTTCCTTCCAGGCAGGCCTTTCCCAGGCACCCTTCTCTTCCAGGCACTCGTTCTGGGACATTGTGACTCTCTTCGGTCAGTTGTTTCCCACCCTATGGTTCACCTTCTGAGGTTACTTGGATGACCTTAAGGTTTTGATTTGATTCGTGTCCCAGCTCATTGTTTGTTATACTTTCCAGAAGATCTCAACTCTACTCTCTAATCTTTTCAAGTTTTCCTGACATGGTTTTCTGGTGTTTCCTCCACTTCCAGGCTTGTCCTGTTTTGCGTGCTCTTGTTCGGTGGGTGCGGGCTCTGGAGGGTCTCCCCTGCCTCTGCTCCCCCCGCCTGCGTCCCTCGGAGCTTCTTGGTCTCTTTCTGCCACATTGTTCCTCAAGGGCATGGCGGTTCTTCCCTGTCTCCTTGTACTTAAGAAACTGACAGGAAACCGTGAGCTCAGGCCTGTCACCCACTGTGGGTTCCCAGCCAGGACCCTGCGGGGTTTCCCACTGTGGTGACTCCCTTTCCCGACAGAGGGCTCCGCCTGTCCATTACCTGGGAGCGCATGCCTGACCTCAGGGCTCTGAGGACCAAGGCAAGGCAGCCAGAGCTTCTGTTCAGTACACAGCTGGTCACCGAGCCGGGCCCCCAGCAGGGGCCAGCCCCCTCCTCCGTGTCCCCGGGACCTCAGTCTGCAGCCTCTCCGAGGAGCCTCCGGGCCCTGCTTCGGTTGGGGAGGGCTCTGTCCTGACCGCCTCCATGGTGGGGTCTGTGCCTGCCGCCGAACGTGTCCACAACATCCAGGGACGGCCATCGCCTCCTTCGTGCTGTTGGTGTCTGATACCCGGTCTGCACCCCAGCCCAGCTGACCTCCCAGATGTCTTCGTCTCCCCTTCCCTCCCGTGCCTCGTGCCTTGGGCATCCGCCCTTCATCTCCTGCTTCTGGTCCCCTCAGATCTGGCTTCTCCCCTGTTCCTCTTCCTGTCTGAGGAGGCCGCTCCTGACTGTGTCGGAGTCACGGCCCCAGGGGTCTACCGTACTCTCCCGTACTCTCCCGTACCACCCCTGCCGGGACCCTGCTCTTCAGTCTTAAGCCTCTTTCTCCCTGTCGCCCC
>PISX010028149.1:0-21944 GCA_004024625.1 Mellivora capensis
AAAAAACTTTTGAACACAATACTCTGAATCAGGATAGAAAGAAATAAAAAGAAGTCTTGAACTCTACTGAGTGGGTTTATTAGAAATAGTGATATTGGTATAGTGATTCTGAAAATATTTTTTTGTATTATAGCATGAAGAAAATGAATAAATATATTGATGCTTTTTGGATGCAGAGTTTTTTGTAGGATAAGGGATACAATTGGAATGAGGAAGATCGGGAAAAATTCTATGCTGTGGATTCAATTTGGATATATCAGTATTTTAAAAAAATATGTATATTTCCTCGCTTGCTTTTTCTACTGAATGGGGCTATAAACAATGATACTCCAGTAAAAATAAGCACAGGTAGCTTCATTATTTGATTTCTAAATACTATTCCACAGTGAACGAAACTAGGGCTCCTGAGAAACAGTTAATTCCAGGTCTGAGGCAGGTAAGTAGAGAAAGTACAAGGTGACTCCATGTTCTTCCAGACAAGGAAATACTCAAAGGCTAATCGGGACATGTATCAACAGAACACAGTAGCTAGCTGAAAGGGTCTTCTTCTGGGCAAATTTGGGACAGTTTGAGCATCAAAAAGAATAATAAAGAGAAGTGGATTATAACAAGGAAAAACATCAGGAATTCCGGAACTTCCTCTGTCTCCCAGATATTGTGATTAATAGGTCTGGGTGGAGTTTGAAAATTTACATTTGTAAGCAGCTTGCAGGTGATGCTAAGGCTGCTGATTCAGGGACTTCAGTTTGAGTAGCACTGGAAAATAAAACATTGAATATAAAAAGTATGAATTGAGAGAGAGAGAGAGAGAAGGATGATTATGGAAATGGAGGATAAAAGAGAAAGCCTTTCTTTACAGTAGAATGCCAGCTAATAAATGTGCAATGTAAATCACCATTTTGTTCCTCCCAGTGTAATAACTGAGTCAGAAAAGGATCATCAATGGATGCTAAAAACATTAAGAGAAAGGCTTTGGGGAAGAGGATATTGACACAGTCTCAAAATATACTAATCATATCAAATTACTTACTAAGAACAGAGGGGAAAATTATATTTTTACATTGGGGAAATCTAGTGGATACTATCATAAAAGAAGTAATCGAATTTAGCATCATCAATAATGGGACAAATTGACACTCTGTGCCTCCTAATGGATACAATGGGAAGTACATCAGCTGTGGAATATTCTTCCCAAAAATGTTTAACCTGAACTTAATTGTGAAGGAACAATCAGACAAATTCATACAATGGGATGTTCTTTTTTTTTTAAGATTGATTTTATTTATTTATTTGTTTGTTTGTTTTGTTTGTTTATTTTAGGGAAGGTAGGGCCAGGGGGAGAGGGAGAGAGAGAGAGAATCTAAAGCTGACTTCGCCCTGATCATGAGCCCAACACAAGGCTTGATCTCACCACCCTGAGATCATGACCTAAGCCAGAGAAACCAAGAATTGGATACTTAACCAACTTAACCAGGTACCCCCAGGCTGTGGGACATTCTTTAAAAAACCTGGCCTAGAGTCTTCAGAAGTTTTTAGGTCATGTAGAACTAACAAAAGTTGGGGGAAATACTCTAAAAAAGTGACATAACTGAATGCAGTAGATCTTAGATAAAATAAGTTCTATGAATAAGTTCTATTTGGGGGAAAATTTGATTATGGACTATTGGAAGATATTTAGTTAATGCTTAAATTTTTATTTGTAATAATGGTATTCTTATATGAGCAAATGTCTATTCTAAAGAGATAGGTGATAAAATATTTGGGTGTGATGTATCAGGATGATTGTAATCGTGTGTGTGTGTGTGTGTGTGTGTACGTGCTGTGTGTGTAGAGAGAGAGGGAGAGATGGAGAAAGAGCCCAGACATGACAAAATTGTTATAACTGGTGAATTTAGGTGAAAAGTACACTTCTCTAAATTTTACTTTTCTTTCAAGTTTTCTGAAGACTTGAAAATTTTCAGAATATAAAGTTGAGGAAAAATTAAATTCCCCTTTCCTTTCCTGTTCTGCGGTGAATCAAATGAGGGTCCTAGAATGAACAGGAAGACTGAGAAAAGGGGATTTAAAAGGAAAAGAAGCCTGGGAAAGGAGGGTGTTGAGACACATAGGAGGAGCAAGAAGCACGATCCTACTTTAGGGTAATTAACAGGGGTGGCTGTAACAACTTCCAAGTCTCCATGGTTTAACACAATAAAAGTTTATTTCATGTTCAAGTCTCATTCTAGTCTAGACTCAGAAAGGTAAAGTAAACTGCCTAAAAGCTAAAACAAGTGATAAACCAGAATTCCCACCTAGTCATGGCTCCAAAGTCTATGTTCATTTTACCAGTGCACTGCTCCCAAGGACCCTGAGGTTAGAATGAGAGTGCCCTAAGTCCAAATCTGCCATTCTTTTATCTCTCCATTATTGGATCCATATTCCATCTTGAGACATAGCCTAAGGCCCTGACAAGACCTCCCTTTATGGTTCAGACCTTTCTTTCCTTCTTTCCTTTCTTTTCTTCCTACAAATACCTTTTAAATACCATGTGTCATAAAACTGAACATCACTATGTTCTGTACCTGTATCCATTCTAAGATACAACAGCCAAATTCCTGCTCCATGCAGTTTTCCATCTAGGAAGGGAAAGAACATAAGTAAATGAGTAAATTATGTACTTTAAGTCCGTGATAAATTCTTTGTAAAATAATAAAGGAGGGTGAGGGGTAGGGAGTGACAGGGATGAGGAGGTTCATCAAATGCGTATTTGGCTGGAAACTTGAAGGCTCTGAAGCTCTGGAAACTTGAAGGCTCTGAAGCTCTGAACCATTTGAAGACCCGATGAAAGCATATTCTGAGCTGGGGAAACAGCAAATTTAAGGGCCTGGAGTCTGTAACAAATTAGGAGTGATAGAGGGAAGTTGAGAGAAGTATGGCTGTCCTGGGAGTGAGGTGGGAGAAACAGGAAGAAGGTACCATAATGAGGGAAGAAGTGAATAAAGGTTTGTAAGGCAGGGCAGTGAAGTGATCTGTTGGTCATTTTTAGACCTCTCCCTTGTGGAGAATGTAGCCACCCAGGTGAGAATCAGTGGTGGCCTGTGGTAGTGATGGAGACTGAGAAGTGGCCAGAAGGGAGATGTGTTTTGAAGGGAAAGCTGACAGAATTAGCAGATAGATGTTAGACATGAGGGAAAAGGGAGGATGGCTCCTGGGTTTTTGGCCTAAGAAGTACTCTGGCCAGTCCTATTTGACTTAGAAACAAAGAAATTTGATGGTGAAAGTGTATGTGCCACATTATTGTTAAATTCATTGTATGATAATAATTGTACTTTTTAAAAAATCTTGGAAATCAGAGGACTAAGGCTCGGTAATGGCTTAGTCAGTTCTTCATATCTTTAAAATGGCGTTGACAATATTTGTTCTGCCTCATAAGATTTTGAGAGAACAAAATGAAGTAATGTTTGTGAAAATATTACTCATGGTTAAGTAATCTAATAACTCACTTTTGTATCTGTGTGGCACTTTCAAGGTAAAATGCACTTTCTCCTGTTTGAGGTAGCTGAATTTGTTAATAATAAACACTATGCTAAACATCTGGTGGACTGAAACCCCTGTGACACTATATGCCAAATTATGTTAAACTACTCATTAGCACTACCAAAGGAGAAGTCTGTCCTTTGCCTCTCTTGCTCTCTTTCTCTCATTTTGTCTCTCTCATTCTCCCTCTTTCACTCTGGAAAGTTCATGCATACAAGAGCAGGCCAACCCTTTGAGAAGCACAACGGATAATACTGTTTCTTGGGTTGTTCCTTCACATACTCAGCACACTGAAGCCTCTGTAGACCATCCCCCAGTGCCACCCATAAGGTACAAGAACTTTAGGACCCTATCTGAAATTCCCAGTCTTCCCTGTTTTGGCAGAACACAAATTGTTCATCATCAGAACATAGTGATGTTCAGCTTATTGAATAGACCAATTTTAAGGTATATTAGTCACTGCTGCTTCTTTATTTGTCATTCTTTATTCTTATGCTCTGTTGGGACTTCTTTTTTTTTTTTTAACCAGGGAATACTTAGAAAATCAGATAAAAATATTTAACTGATATTTACCTTTTAGATTTTTACATCTTTAAGGAAGGAACATTTCAGAATTGATATGCTTTTGTTTGCTACAGATCCTTAGCAGTTTACTATTTTGATGAATTAAAAGTTTTGCCTTGTTACATATAGATAATAGAATAAGATGAATGACAATAATAAATATCAAGGCATGAATATTCACAGCCTCTTTCCTCTCGCCCGTCAAGGGATATTTTGCTTTTATGCACCTCATCTTTTCCCCTACCCTCAATTTTGGGCTTTATTAGGTGGATCAGAATGAAGAGTGTATAAGTATATGTTTGTATGTGTGTTGAAGGGTAAGAGGAGCACGCTAGCTGGAGGGAAATGCCAAACAAAGGAAAGATTGGTAAAATGTACATTGGAAAGAAAGCAAGTGACTGATGAAAGAAAATAGATTGAATCCCAGGGAAGAAAGACAAAAAGCGTGGAAATGTTCAAGTTTCTCAAACAAGATTACTATAGACTTTAAGGAATAGCTGCTATCTTGGGGGAAGACGTTGAAATGACAGAGGAAAAGCTACTTTGTAACTTTTGATCTTATATTAAGAATGTATCTGCCCAGCATACCCTCTACATACAGCTAGAGCTTTCTCAAGTGAAAATTTTAATTCATTTTTATATTTGGGGGGATTGTTTTTTCTGAATTTTACATTATGCTGAGACTAGGCCACAAGGGCTTCACTTAATTCAGAATACCAAAATACTGAGGACCACCATATGACGTTTTCTATTCAGCCATTTTCTATGGACATAGGTTAGTGATTCCTGAGTTTAAGATTATTAGGAAGATTTTTTTTTTAACCACATAGGGAAAATGGTAAGGGAGGATGCATTTTTTTTAAAAAAGATGCATATTTGTGGTTTTCATAATTTTGTGGAACTTAGAAAAAACACTACTACCAAGCATTTAACATTGAAGATCTCTACTGAGGTCTTCCTGAAATCAGAAACTTTTGCCAGTCCCTCAGCTTGGTTTTTAGATCTCTGTTATTATGCTTAATTTATTCTGTCTGGCTTGTTTTTTCAGAGAACCTTCTTTTTTTTTTTTTTTTTTAAGATGTTATTTATTTATTTGGGGGGGTGGGTAGAGAGGAGCAGAGGGAGTGAGAGAGAATCTCAAGCAGACCTTACTGAGCGCAGAGCCTGACGTGGGGCTTGATCTCAAGAGATTGGGATTATGACCTGAGCGGAGGCAAATGCTTAACCCACTGAAAAGGTGCTCCTCAAAGAGCCTTCTTTTTTTTTTTTATTATTATTATTATTATTATTTTTTTTTATCAAAGAGCCTTCTTAATATAAAAGTATTATATGTTGGCCTGCATTTATTTTTCCCCCAGCTTTATTGACATGTAACTGACAAATAAGATTGAAATATGTATTAGATACATAACAATATATTAAAGTGCATAATGTGATTTGATATACATTGTAAAAGAATTCCCACAACTGAGTTAACACATCCTCCTTTTTTTTAATGAGAGTGATTAAGATTTACACTTTTAGCAAATTTAAGTATGCAGTACAGTTTTATTAACTATAGTCCTCACACTATACATTAGATCCTCAGAATTTATTCATTTTATAATTTAAAGTTTGTGCCCCATTACAAATGTCTCCCCATTCTCCCTTCCCCCATCCCCAACTTCTGTCAACCACTAATCTACAGAAAGTAGATTTGATGCAGGAGGTAAAAAATCAAACTCTATGAGTTTGGTTTTTTAAGATTCCCCATAAAAGTGAAATCACAAAATAGTTGTCTTTCTGTGTTTGACTTACTTCACTTAACTAATGTCCTCAAGTTTTATCCATGTTGTCACAAATATCAGAATTTCCCTTTTTTGTGGCTGACTAGGATTCCATCATGCATACATACCACATTTTCTTTATCCATTCATCTGTTAATCCACTGATAGAAGCTTAGGTTGTTTCCCCGTTTTGACTATTGTGAATAATGTTGCAATTAACATGGAAGTGCAGATATATCTTCAAGGTAGTGATTTCATTTCCTTTGGCTATATACCCAGTAGTAGGATTGCTGGATCATATGGTAGTTTTATTTTTAATTAAGCCCGGATTTATTCCTTTTTTTCTAAAGATTTTATTTTATTTTTTTAAATAATCTCTATACCCACGGTGTGGCTCAAACTTACCACCCAGAGATCAAGAGTCATATGTTCCACCAACTGAGCCAGCCAGGTGCCCCTAGCCTGGATTTCTTCTTTTTTTTTTTTTAATTTTTAAATTTATTTATTTGTCAGAGAGAGAGGGAGAGAGAGCGAGTGAGCACAGGCAGACAGAGTGGCAAGCAGAGGCAGAGGGAGAAGCAGGCTCCCCACCGAGCAAGGAGCCCGATGCGGGACTCCATCCCAGGATGCTGGGATCATGACCTGAGCCGAAGGCAGCCGCTTAACCAACTGAGCCACCCAGGCGTCCCGCCTGGATTTATTCTTAATTATGTATAGTAAGCTCATAGGAGATGGACACCATACCTTATTTACAGAACATTATGACAATTAACAAGTACTGGCCTTGAAGTTAGACAGATGAGTTTGAATCTTGGCTCTGCCACTCCTCAGTGAAAAAAACAGATTAGTTTTTGTGTGGCTGTTATTGTTGTTACCTTGTTTAATCTCAGTACTCTCCTCTATAAAATTGACATAATAATGCTAATTTCTCTCAGGGCAGTTGTCACCATTAAATGAGATGTATGAAAGTGGTCACACAACACCTGGCACAGACAAGCATTCAACGAATGATAACTTTTCATGTGTGTATCTCCTTTTTTTTATTTGAATCCCTACCATGCAGCACTCAGATCTTTGCTATAAGGATCATGGCTGGGGTGAGCGAAGGAAAAGATAAGAGGAATTCAAGGGCTAGCACCCTTGAACATTTATTTTCCTCTGTGACCTTAAGATTTAGAGCCCGAGGAGCTGCTGTTGTGGCTTGAGGCCTGCTTCTTCTAGCCCAAAAGAGCTTTGTTAGAGGTTGGGCAGGAAGAAAGTGTCATCTGTTAGTATCAGGACCTCCCTGGGAGTTCTGAGCCTCTCAGGGGAATTTCAGTTCAAACCCCAATTCCTTTTCTCCTCCCCTACAATGGTTCTTCAGGGTCTTCTAGTGATGGGAACTTCCAGTGACTAACCTCCACCTTCATGGGTCCCTAGGAGCTGGGGACCATCTTAAAAACTACCTCCTGCATGAAACACTTCCTGTTTTCTCAGGTCAGAAAGAGTCACTCATGTTATAGCACATACTTATTGCCCTATTCTAGCTACTAGCTTTACGTTGTTTCCTCCTGTGAATTGCAAAGTCTCTTGAGTTTAAAGTCTGGCTCTGCTTCCTTTTTGATCAGTGCAGTGAGCTGTACATATATTCCCAAGTACTGACTATTCTATTGAATTCTATGTAAGCCCATCTTGGGCCTATAACCTCAAGTAATATGAGTAAAATGAGTAAAACCCAGACCTCGCCCTAAACTCTAAAGTGCTAGCTAGCCTGACCCCCAGAACTTTAAGATATAAACGTCTTCCTAGGTTTCTGGGCAATTAACAGCCTAAAGTTCCTTATTTGACTCACTGTCAGAAGTTCCCACCAATAGATTTCTAAGAATTTGCAGGAATCCAGAAAAAATCTTCATTTAAGTCATAGGGATTTACAAGATGTTAACATCAAACATTTTCCTCTCCATAATTTAAAGTTCTATTTTTTACTAACTATTCTATAGGATGTGATAGAAATTCAATACTGTAACAGCTGGAAACCATCTGAAAGAATTCTGACCCTATTAGCAGTTTACTTAAACTTTGTTCTAGTCATCATATAAAAACAATAAAGCAATAATTTATTTGGTCCCAAACACGATTATTCTGATTCATACATAAATCCAACATATACAAAATTGTAAAATTTTCATTCTCAACTATCATTACCACATAGTTTACTAAAGTGCCTAGCCAAAAATAATATTGTCTAGATATTATTCTATGTTTTAGCTGAATTTAGGTGAAATAACATCTTAGGACAAGTTTGCTAACTCAGCAACTTGCTTTTCTCATTTGGCATAGAAAAAAGTTACCCTTTCAACTTCACCAGTATGTCACTGCTTGGATCTCAGTTCTACCTAAAGAATGCTAAAGTGTCTCCTCTTGATTTCATGTGGCTTTTCACAAATTCAGTCAGTTTCCTGACCCCGTCCATCAGTCCATCCCCAGTGATGGCACAGCAGGGCTGCACATACCAGTTGCGGTCACTGCAGAGCTGCTTCACTCTGAACGTTCTGGTGATGTCCTCGGCAGTCAGAGCTCCAGGCACATCCTGTTTGTTGGCTAACAGGACAACAGGCACATTTTTAATGTGTTCATTCTTCAAAATGAGCTTCAGCTCTCTCCTGGAGTCTTCCAGTCGCTGCTTGTCTGTACTATCCACAACATACATCAGCCCATCGGTGTTCTCACAGTAACACTCCCACACGGTTCTCATTTTCTCCTGTCCTCCAACATCCCAGACTGTGAGTGAAAAACTCTTTTCCAACTTGATCATCTCCACGTTGAAACCTATTGTTGGCACGGTCGTAATATCCTTAGCAAACTTTAATTTGTAAAGGAGGGTAGACTTCCCAGCTGAGTCAAGTCCCAGAAGAAGAATCCGGGCTTGCTTGGTTTTGGGGTTTTTAGAACTCAGTTGACCCATTTTAGGGTGGGTTTTTTCCCCCCTCCCTTCAAAGACCTTTTCTTTTGGCCAGGGAGAATGTTTGCTCTCCAGGTTTTGTCTGAAAATAATAAGAGGAAAGAAGATAGCAAACGCTTCATGTTCTGTTTTTAAAACTGGGAATCTGTGTGCCTTTATGTTGCAGCTTATTGACCTCATTATAGGCAAACAACGTTTTATTTGCAGTCCCAGCCAATCCTAAGGAATCTGGTATGAGTCAGCAGCCAGTGTTACAGTCGCTCGAAGGGGAAATTCTTTGTGAGTGAGTAGGACGCAGGAGGGGCTGGCTGGGTGATGCCACAGCTTGTTCTCTTCCTGGAAATTTAGAGGTAACCAAAGGTTTACGGGAACATGGTTTGGTAGTAGAATAAAAACTTAATGTTACAAGTGGTTTATAGAACTTCTCCAGTTATTATACTGAGCATTTATCTTATCCCAGTCGTAAATGAGTAACCAGAGTTCTGAAGTCATGAAGGGAGAGTTTATCTCGGCGCCTGAAGTATCTTTAGTTCTTTTCACCCGGTCCAGCCTATTCAGTAGGATACTTTAACCCACCCAAGGATATGTGAACCTTACTCCCATAATATACAGAAACACTTCTCTATTCTTCTAGAAAATTACAACTATTCACAAGACCAAATAAACAAATATACAGGGATAGGAGGGGAATTTGTAACACAAACACTTTTGAAATTAAGCGGTCTGATTAAAGGTGGTAAATTGAGTACGTTTATTTATCTCCTTTCCTCAAGACTCCACCAAAATGATGGTAAAGGAATAAAAAGAACATATAAACCCATAACAAGAGCAGGAGAATCCATCAAAGGGTGAGAGATTTCAACAAAATTCTGCAAGGTGGAATATAGATGGAAGATGAGTGGTGTTAACAAAATTCAGCTGAGTAAATTTGAAGATCTGATTGGCTTTATTAAGTGATTCATGAATTGGGCAGCATCCCATCTACCAAGTAAAGGGGAGTTTCAAGGGGTTTTACAAAACGGAAGCTTTCTATGGAAAGGAGGATGGGATAGGGATGGGCAAAATGGATATAGGGAGTGGGAGATAGAGGCTTCCTATTGTGGAATGAGTAAGTTATAGGAATAAAAGGCACAGCATAGAGAATATAGTCAATGATATCACAATAGCATTGTATGAGGATAGATGGTAGCCACACTTGTGGTGAGCATATTATAATGGATAAAACTGTTGATTCACTATGTTGTACACCTGAAACTCATGTAACATTGCATATTAACTATACTTCAATTTAAAAAAATGAAAAGAAAGGAGAATGGGGCAAGAAAGTTATTAGCGAAAGAGAACAAAGGATCGTTTCAGGCTAAGTTGCCCTGAAGGGCAGGGGACCTTTTTAAGTGGATTACTTAATTTTCCTTTGGGGAATGGAGAGGGCCTTTGTGACAAATTACATCATTGGTGCTGTTCAGAAAATTTCTGATTGACAGGTTAAGACCTAGTTCTGGGGGAGGTTGAATCTGCAGTTAGGTTAGGTATTAAGCCCCAGTTTGGTGACTCAGCCTGGCTCAAGTGATGCTTATTTTGGACCTGTGGTTTTCATTTTACAGTGGTAACTGATGCAACAGGATAAAACTGAACCTTGGAATGTTGATACAGAGGATACAGATGGAAGGACGGAAATGAGGGACTAAAAACAGAGGGGGTTAAAAGTCTGAATAAAGATCCCCCAACAAACAAACAAAAAAATACATACATAAAACCACATGTACACATACCTCTGCTGACTGACCATTCAGCAACAAGGTATTATTCCAGGCCCCCCCAAAAAAAGTTTAAAGAATGATATCAGAAAAAAGACCCCCAGGTTTTGAGAGTTGGGAGTTTCCACATCATAATGTCTAACTTAGTATTTAATTAATTATAGCCAACCTGACAGTTGGCAGACATTGCTCATGTATACAGAATGCCCAATCAGCTTTTCAGTGCACAGAGGTTTCCATACTTAATACAAGGGATGCCTTCAGTATAATGAAAGACCAAAATTTTTTTAAAAAGGGGCTTTATATAAGAAGCTTAAACAGGGGTAATGCAGAGATTTGAAAATATTTCCACAGATATTTGAAAAGGTATTGCATCCATAAAATAAGACAAAGATGCTATTCAAAAGGCTACTCAAAAAACAAAATAGAACTCTTGAAAAACAAATACGTGATTTCCAAAATTTGAACAGATCAATAATAGGTTGGAAGAAAATCTTTCAGAAAGTAGAAGATAGAAAATATGAAGAATAAAGAGATATAGAGGATCAATCCAGACATTTTATTTATTTGTTTTTAAAGATTTTATTTATTTGAGAGAGAGGGCATGTAAGAGGAGGGGCAAAGGGAAAGGGAGAGGGATAAGCAGACTACACACTGAGCCCATTGCTAGGCTCAGTCTCACCACCCTGAGATCATGACATGAGCCGAAACCAAGAGTCAGCCACTTTACTGACTGAACCATCAGGCACCCCCAATCCAGAAGTTTTAATATCTAACCTATATGACTTTATTCCAGAGAGAACAAAAATATGAAAAGGAAAATTATCAAAGAAACAATATAAGGGCACTTCGGTGGCTCAGTGGGTTAAACCTCTGCCTTTGGCTCAGGTCATGATCTCAGGGTCCTGGGATCGAGGCCCGCATCAGGTTCTCTGCTCGACGGGGAGCCTGCTTTCCCCTCTCTCTCTCCTTGCCTCTCTGCCTACTTATGATTTCTCTCTCTGTCAAATAAATAAATAAAATCTTTAAAAAAAACAATATAAGACTATTTCCAAAGCTAAAGAATAAATTCTCCAGATTGAAAATCTTTCCTCAATGTTTAGCAAGTTGATATTTAAAAGAGCTATAATAAGGCCAATGAAATGTAGGTTTTATTTTTACTAGAACTAAAATTTTATTTTTTAAAAGAAATTAAGTAGACTATTCTGGGTGTAGAAAGAACATTTACAAAGAAATTATTTAAACTTTTAAAAATTTTAAGTTTTTATTTTAATTCTAGTTAACATAGTGTTATATTAGCTTCAGGTATAGGATATAGTGATTCAAAAATTCCATACAACGCCTGTTGCTCATCACAAAAAGTGCACTCCTTAATCCCTATCACCTATTACACACTTCCTCCTACCCTCTCCCCTCTGGTAACCATCACTACGTTCTCTATAGTTAAGAGTCTGTTTCTTAATTTGTCTCTCTCTCCTTTTTTCCCCTTTGCTCATTTGTTTTGTTTCTTAAATTCCACATATGAGTGAAATCATACGGTATTTGTTTTTCTCTGACTTATATCCCTTAGCATTATACTCTCTAGCTCCATCCATATCTTTGCAAATAGCAGTATTTCATTCTTTTTTTAAATGGCTGAATAATATTCCTCTGTGTGTGTGTGTGTGTGTGTGTGTGTGTGTGTATAGGACAGTCTCTTTATCCATTCATCAATCCATGAACACTTGGGCTGCTTCCATATCTTGGCTCTTATAAATAATGCTGTTATAAATAGGAGGTACATCTATCCCTTTGCATTAGTGGGGATTTGGGAGGGCAGCAAAGCAAAGTTTATTGAGCAATGGTAAAGTGATAGTACAAAGCTCCCAAGGAGGGAAGGGACCCAAGAGGGTTGCCACCAAAGTTTCTAAGTCTAGGGATTTTTTATGGGTTTGTTGGTGGGCTGTTTTAATCTGATTAACCCTCCCTGCACCTATCATCCAATTACTTATTTGTCTATCATATGGGAATGGTGGAGACTCCTTTCCTGTAAAATCCTTTTAAGGGTGGCTTCCTTTTAGGGCAGGGACCCTTGTTCCTGCCTGCCTGCCTTCCAACTACCCCTCATTCTTTTATCTGAAGAGATAACCCTAACTACTGTTACATAAGAAAGGCAATGACTGATCGCAGCTACTTCCTGCTGGTCAGGGATGTTGGATGAGGTGGCAGCCAGGATTCCTTCCTTCCAGATCTATCAAGGGGTCTCTTGCAGATGTCTGGTTTAACCTCCACGTAAGGCTCCATCTGAACCACCACCTGGAGTTTGAGAACCTTTCTTAGTTGTCCTTAATGATGGTGGAGATCCCTGACAAGCCCCTATAAATGTTACAGGATTTTTTCTCAGTCGGTGCCCACAGTGCTTGTTCACGCCACTTCAAAGAATGAAGAGATTAAAGAAGAAGGAGAAGGAGAAGAAGAAGAGGTAGTTCAGACAGTGGTGGACAGCAAAGCAAGGTTTATTGAACAATAACAAAGTGAGAATACAAAGTTCTCAAAGAGGGATGGGACCCGAGAGGATTGCCCGTGTTTTTGTATTCTTTGAGTAAATACCCAGTAGTGTGATTTCTGGATCATAGGATAAATCTATTTTTAGCTTTTTTGAGGAAAAAAATATATAGTGGCTGCACCAGTTTGGATTCCCACCAACAGTGTAGGAGGGTTCCCCTCTTTCCACAACCTCTTCGGCATTTGTTGTTTCTTGCTTTGTCAATTTTGGCCATTCTAACTGATGTAAGGTGGTTTCTCAATGTGGTTTTGAACTTCCCTGATGGCTAATGATGATGAACATTTTTTCATGTGTCTGTTAGCCATTTGTGTGTCTTCTTTTGAGAAGTATCTGGTCATGTCTTCTGCCAATTTTTTGACTTGACTATTTGTTTTTTGGGTGTTGAGTTTGAGAAGTTCTTTTTTTTTTTTTAATTTTTAAAATTAACATATAATGTATTATTAGTCCCAGGGGTACAGGTCTGTGAATCGCCAGAGAAGTTCTTTATAGATCTTGGATATCAGCCCTTTGTAGTGTCATTTGCAAATACCTTCTCCTGTCAGTCGTCAGTCGGTTGCCTCTCTGTTTTGTTGACTGTTTCCTTTGGTGTGCAGAAGCTTTTTGTCTTGATAAAGTCCCAAAAGTTCATTTTTGCTTTTGTTTCCCTTCAAATTTTTTTCACTAGACTTTGCTTTCCATTGGTAGCCCTCTTACCTCAAATAATGCAACCTGGGGCAAACAGCTGGTTGAAGGACATAGCTAAAATTAACTCCAGAATGAGAAATGTCAAGGTACAGATTAAATACTCTAGAAACACATCAGAGTACTTAGCTGGGTACAGGCTTAAAGCTTTATACTGTCTAAATTTAATTAGTTTATCACAGACTCTGAAATCAGACAGATTCCAGTTACAGTCACAACTGTACCTTTTTTCCCCTGTATAAATCTGAACACATTAATTCTCATCTTAATTTCTTCATCTGAAAATTGAGAAATAATAATATCTACCTCTCAGGGTTATTGTAAGCAATAAATGAGAAATAAGGCAGCCTGGTATGCCTAGTACATGATACATGGTACACACTCAGTAAATGGTAACTGTTATTATTTTATTATTGGTCATAAGGATAACAGATAGGTTTATATTTGTTGGGCAAATGAGATTTATATTTAATAACTTTTTTGAGAGGGAGTATAAAATTGTATCTTGGCTCTGTGGGAAAAAGTACTATGCTCCATTACAAATGTCTGTGGGATGGTTAATCTATGTGTCAACTTGACTGGGGTAAGGGATGCCCAGAAAGCTGGCAAAACATTACTCTTGTTGTGTTTGTGAAAATATTTCTGGAAGAGATTGGCATTTGAATCCATAAACGGGGTAAAGAAGGTTATCCTCAACCACACCATTGGGTATCATCCAATCCTTTGAGGGCTAATAGAAGAAAAATTTGAGGGAAAGGTGAATTTGTTCTCTGTGTGATCGAGGACATCCATCTTCTCTGGCCCTCAGACATCAGTAATCCTGGTTCTGAGGCCTGCTGACTCAGAGTGGGACTTATAGGATTGGCTCCCATGGTTCTCCAGCCTTTGGGTTTGGTATGGATGTATATCCCCTGCAGACTGCAGATCATGGGACTTAGTCTTTATCACATGAGTCAATATCTCATAATAAATCTCTTTCTACATATCCATATCTGTATGTGTTCATTTCTCTGGAGAACTCTGACTAATACAGACTATGACAAGTATAAGAAGGGCATAGTATCCTATTTGTCATTCTCAATTGCTGCTATCAGACACAACATGGTTCCTAGTCCTACAAACCCTTATCCCCATAGTTGAGGCCTCTTGATCCTCTTTTATTTTTTTAAAGATTTTAATTATTTGAAATACAGAGAGGGCTTGAGTTTGGAAAAGAGAGGCAGAGGGAGAGGGTGGGGAATAAGCAGACCCCCCACTGAGTCAGGAGCCCAGAGTGGGGCTCAATCCCAGGACACCAAAATCATGACCTGAGCCCAAGTCAAACCCTTAACCAACTGAGCCACCCAGGCGCTCCCACTTGATCCTCTTTTAGAATCTATTTGTCTGGGCACCTGGGTGGCTCAGTGGGTTAAGCCTCTGCCTTCGGCCCAGGTCATGATCCCAGGGTCCTGGGATTGAGCCCCGCATTGGGCTCTCTGCTCCACAGGGAGCCTGCTTCCCTTCCTCTCTCTCTGCCTGCCTCTCTGCCTACTTATGATCTCTCTCTGTCAAATAAATAAATAAAAATCTTAAAAAAAAAAAGTATCTAATTGTCTCAACCTCTATCTGAAACATCAAGTAGTTAAGCAGCTCCAATCCTCCTAAGACCCATACAGAGTTATCCTAACCACTAACTTGGTCATAACATGGTATCCTAATTTTAACAACTAAACAATTGCCTTTTTAAATTTTATTTGTATTTGTATTTGCTTTTTTTTTTTTTTTTTGGCCTTTTGAAATAAGTCCTAGTGCCAGCTGTTAAACTCAAGTCTGTAACTCAGTTTCTTGCACTCCAGTCCCTTCCTAAAACAGGAACCCTGACTCACATTTGCCATATTTTTTCCTAAGCTAGCATCCTTAATGCTGAAATCTGACTTTCTGGACAAAGCCCTTGTTAATCATTGAAAATGTCTTTATTGTTGAGTATAGGCTTCTCATTACTGCCCACTCCATATTCTCCATCAATTTTCTATCCAACTACATGTTGGGACATCTTGCTCCACTAACCCTTTATTGAATACTTGACAAGTCAAAAAGATACACATAAGTTTGTATGAAAATATTTGTAGAAATCTCAGTATGAAATGTAAATACCAAAAAGTAAGAAATACTTCAAATTCACAGATTATATGATGTGGCTTTCTCTTGAATTCAGTATGGAAATTTTTTATTTTTTTAATTTCAAGGGTTTACTTACAGAAATCAAATATATTCAGAAAATATCCTTTTGCCAGCAGTTAGACAAATATTGACTAATTGTCTTGTGCCAAGTACTGTGCAAGTTATGGAGGGTAGCGGGCACAGAGGCGACTAAGGAGGTTAGTGGAACAATCTGTGATTCAGTCTTCGGTCAAGGGAGCCTCCCCAGGGCAGCTGTGTGGTGCTAAATTTGAGGCCCAGTGAGTCATGCTGGTTATCTGTAAAGAATAACCCCTTATCCTCCAGGAAGATTTGGGCTTTTCTTGTAGAGTCCAGATTGTTGGGGCCCATCATGGAAGCCACAGCTTTCACTTCCATCAAACTATTCCTTCTATAGAGTGCTGCTTCCCTAAGAGTCTGGGCAGAAAGGGCCTGGAACAGAATCTCCATGCATTCTCTGTTTCAGCTGCACATGAGGACCATCAGCTCACAGTGGACAGGTGTCATGATCATGAAATGAAACTGGTCTTGAGCTACCAAGATTCTAAGTTTGTGTATTACTGTTACACAGCCATACTTGCTGGTTGATAGAGGGAGACAGAGTAGATAAAGCATGTTCCCAGACCATTTAATACTGTGTAGCACCAAAAAGTAATGAGATAAGTGTCCATATACTTACAGGAAGAGCTTGCTAAAAGGTATTAAGGGGAAACAACAAATTCTAAAATAGTACAGTTGATGTAGTATCACTTATGTTAACCCTGCCCCACAAATAACAAACTACATGTTTCTTAGATATATGCATAGAAAATAATTCAGAAAGCTACACATAAAACCAATGAGTTTATCCTCCTCTGGAGCAGACTTGGTTAAAAGATTTTTGCTTTATCTTATTTAAACTTTTTTTAATTTAACAAAAATGTGAAATATCACAGTCTGAAAGATTATATAATATATATGTGCATTTTAAAGAAGAGCAGAAGTAAAAATTTAAAGGGTCACCAATGTCTCTCCCACACAGCTAAGGAAATAGAACATCACCAGTATCATTGAATGCCCCTAAATAATTATATTTCTCTCCTTCCCCAGAGAAAAAACCTTTAACCTGAACTAATGTTACTCATTCCTTGCTTTTGGTTTTACCTTTAACCTGAACTAATGTTACTCATTCCTGGCTTTTGGTTTTAGCCTTTAGTTTCTATAGAAAAGAATGTATAAGTAATATATAATAAGTAGTACTTATTATGTACTTCTAAGTAATATATTATTACCTAAGTAATATTTACTGAGTAAAAAGATCTAAGTAATATATTACCAATATGTAAAAGTAACATATATAACTAAACAGTATATTATTTACTTTGTTTTCTACTTCATTAATTTCTACTATTATCTTTATTATTTTCCACATTTTGCTTTCTCTGCCTTGTCTCCTGTTGCTTTTGTTTTTGTTTCTAATAATAGCTTACGGCAAATTCTCATTTATTCTCAGTCTCATTAATTATCACTTTTTTTCTTTTCCTTATATAAGCATTTAAGTCTGTAAATTTCCCCAAAGTATCATTTTATCTGCATGCCACACATTTTTTATTCATTGTTTTTATTAGTTGTTTTAAGTATTTTCTGACTTCCATAACACATTTTTTCCTTTGATCCATCAATTATTTAGAAGTATTTTTCTAACTTTGCACAATACAGAAATTTTAAATTCTTAAGATTTATTTCTAGCTTAATTTCACTGTGGTAAAAAATACTGATTCTTGGACATTTCTTGAGATGCTTTATGACCTAGTATGTAGTCACTTTTTGTAAATGTTCCATATATGTTTGAAAAAATATGTATTCTTTAATATTTAAGTACACTATTCTGTATTTCTGTCTCTTAGGCCAGGTTTGATCATTGTCCATTCAGACCTTGTCTACTTGATTTATTGACCAAAGAGGGAGGACTAGTAAAATCTTGCCAACTAACGGTGATATGTTCATTTCTTCTCATACCTTTGATAATTTTTTTGCATTCTGTATGCTGAAACAATTTTATTAAGAATTGACAACTTTAGAATTTTATCTTGCTAGTATATTGACCATGTTTTCAATAGCAATGACCTATTCGATCTCTAGTAATATTTTTTCTCTTGAGTTTGCCTGTTTCTAATATAACCCCCTCAATTTCCTTTTGGTTAGTGTTTGCTTGTCCTACCTTTCAACCTTTCTGTGTTCTTACGGTGAGATCTATTTCTTGTTAATAATATAGAGTTAAACTTTTTTTCAAATTCTGTTTGACATTCTTAGTCTGGAGAATACAGTTTCTTGACATTGTATTTATTTACCATTTTATTTATATTTTGTTTATCCCACCTCAGTGTTTTTTCCCTTATCTTTGTTTCAATTGACTGTAATTCTTCTTCCCTTCCTTTTTTTCACCTCCACTGATTTGGATATTATGGAATCTAATTCAGCTGCGGTAGGCAGAATTCAGAGAGCCTCCAAAATTCCCATCCTGTGGCTTAAAATTCTCTTTCTATGAGTGCAGATGTGCCTGTGAATGTGATGATGTTACTCTCCTCATTAAATTATATGACAAAGGTGAAGATGTTTTTAAAATATTAAGGTCTCATGTTAGTTGACTTTGAGTTGATCAAAAGGGAGATTATTCTGGATAGATGTGGCCTAATCAGTAGAACCTTAAAAGAGACTGGGCCCTTCCTGAGAAGGGAAATTCAAAGCATTGAATTTGTCCTGCTGGCCTGGAAGAAAGCAGTCATGTTGTTAATGGCCTGTGAAGAGGGGTAACCTCTAGTAGCTGAGCTCTCAGGCCTACAACCACAAGAAACTGAATTCCCCTGATAATCTGAATGAGCTTGAAGAGGACCCTGACCTCTAGATGAGAATCCCAGGCTGGTCAGCACTTAGGACTGCGGCCTTGTGAGACCCTGAGCAGACAATTCAGGTATGCCATGCCTGGACTCCTGACCCACTGACCCATAGAAACTGTAAAATAGGAATGTATATTACTTTAGGCTGCTAATTTGTGGGAATTTGCTGTGTAGCAATAGAAAATGAATACAATTGCCTTAGAAATCTTAACATTCATATTTAACATCTGAAGATAATCAATAACATTACCCATGTTTAGGAAAATACGAGGACCTTAGAGTGTTTTAATTCCTTTCATGATACATGCTATTGTTGTTTGGGTTTGTCTAGCTTGACTTATTTAACCCTCAAAGTAAACATTATCATTATTGCTTTATTAAGTAAATGCTTGCTTAGATTTATCCACATGTTTACCATGTTCTTTGCTCACCATTTCTTCTTATACTCAGACTTTCTTCAGTGTTTATTTACCCTCATTCTTAAGTATACTCTAGAAGATCTTTAAAAAAGGATTTGCTGTATAAAAACTCTCAATTTTTTTAGTATGAAAATAACTTTATTTTAACCTCATGTTTGAAAGAGTATCTTGCTGGATAATAGTATAGTTTGACATTTATCTTCCCTTGGTACATTTAATGTACCATCCCACCATCTTCTGACTCCATTCGTTGCTGTGGGAAAATCTCCTGTCAGTTTAAATATAGTTCCTTAACAGATACATTATCTCTTTCTCTAAATGCTTCTAATATAGTTTCCTGACTTTTAGTATTCTGGAATCTTACTGTAATGTGTCTAGGTGATTTCTTTTTATTTATTCTGTTTGTAGTTCTGTTTTCTGAATCTGTATGTTGGTGTTTCTCATCACCAAATAGAAAGAAGAAATTCTCTCCTCAGAATTCAAGAAATTTTCAGCCATTATCTCTTTTATAATTTCATCCTCTTTGTTGTCTTTTTCTGAATGTTATAATTTCTTCCTATTCATCATGAATTGTCTCTTCAACTGTGCTTCTACACCTTAATTTCTAATTTTACCTGAATTTCTAGTTTTTTAAAAAGATTGTATTTATTTATTTGACAAACAGAGATCACGAGTAGGCAGAGAGGCAGGCAGAGAGAGAGGGGGAAGCAGGCTCCCTGCTGAGCAGAGAGCCCAATGTGGGCTTGATCCCAGGACCCTGAGATCATGACCTGAGCCGAAAGCAGAGGCTTAACCCACTGAGCCACCCAGGTGCCCACCTGAATTTCTAATTTTAATTATTACATTTTTGATAAGTAGAACTTCTGTTGATTCTTTTTCAAGCCTGTGTGGTCAACTCTGACAATTTATAGTTTGACATTCTTCCAGTAATCTTTTAAAATGTTTCTTTAAATATATTAAACATGCTTATATTTTATTCTGTACCATATAATTTCATTATTTGAAGATTTTAATGTCTCATTCTGCAGTGTGTTCTACTATTTGCTTGTGTATCTGAAGTCATATTTCTTGAAAATGTATATGTGGAGTTGAATGCAATGACTGTTCTTTTTTAAAAGTTTTATTTTAAAGATTATTTTTTTTTTATTTGACAGAGAGAGAGAGACATCACAAGTAGGCAGAGAGGCAGGCAGAGAGAGGGGGGGAAGCAGGCTCCCCACTGGGCAGAGAGCCTGATGTGGGGCTCAATCCCAGGACCCCAAGACCATGACCTGAGCTGAAAGCAGAGGCTCAACCCACTGAGCCACCTGATGCCCTGATGACTGTTCTTTTGAAGAGGATTTGGATTTATTTCCTTTAGCTATTGGTGGAATGTCACTGACTACATTTCTGACTTAGGGCTTTGAGGAATGTATGGTTAATATGAATTTGTGTTCTAAACACATGTTAAAGTAGATTTATGATTAAGCCTTTTCCTCCTTGTTCAGCTCTGCCCAGACACAGATAAGATTGGCAAATATAGGAGCGCTTGGGTGGCTCAGTTGTTAAGCATCTGCCTTCGGCTCTGGCTCCCTGCTCAGTGGGAAGCTTGCTTTTCCCTCTCCCACTCCCCCTGCTTGTATTCCCTCTCTCGCTGTCTCTCTGTCAAATAAATAAATAAATAAATAATATCTTTTAAAAAAAGATTGGCAAATATAGGGGTGCTTGGGTGACTCAATTGGTTAAGCGTCTGACTCGTGATTTTGGCTCAGGTAATGATCTCAGGGTCATTAGATCGAGCCCCACATGGGGCTCAGCATGAAACCTGCTTAAGATTTCTCTCTCTCTCTCTCTCTCTCTCTCGGCCTCTCCCTACCACCACATACACCAACAGTCATTCTCTAAAAAAAAACAAAACATAAAAAGATTGGCATATATCACCATTAATGCCCTCTGCTGGGAGGAATTTTTCTAGTTCAGCCACTGAGTCATCCTTGAAGTTCTAATTCATTATAGTTTCCACCTTGGTTGGGGCCCAGGCTTTATCTTCAGCCCTAGTACAGTGAGCCCATTAAAACTTTGGCTAGTGGCCAATAAGGATCATATAAACACTCAGGGCTTCCTAACTCTACAGATTATTGTTCTCTCCTTTTTTTCTGGCCTCTGAAAAATTCCCTTAATTTCTCACCAGCTCAGCCTCAGACAAACATACAAAAAATATTCATTGAGTTTTTGTTTGGTTGCTCTAATATTTTATACTGCATTTTAAAATGTGCTATATTGGGAAGAGTTTTACTTAACACCTACTTCATTGTATTGTCAGAAATTTAATTTTCATTTAAATTTTATTTTAGAATTTTAGTTAAATATACATTTAAAATATAATAAAATATTAGAAGAAAATATTGAAGAATGTGTTAGTAACTTATAGATGGACTACTTAAGCTAAAACTGCAAAAAACTGTGAATTCTATAAAGAATATTGATTAATATATTTAACTGTATAAGAATTTAAAATTTTTGAGAGGAGGAGCAAGATGGCGAAGAAGTAGCAGCTGAAAAGACATCAGGTAGCAGGAGATCAGCTAGATAGCTTATCAAACCATTGCGAACACCTACAAATCCAACGGGAGATCGAAGAGAGGAAGAACAGCAATTCTGGAAACAGGAAATCAACCACTTTCTGAAAGGTAGGACTGGCGGAGAAGTGAATCGAAAGCGA
>PISX010028150.1:0-21962 GCA_004024625.1 Mellivora capensis
AACATCAACTTCTTCAACCATTCAAAAAGTTGCACAAATACAATTATAACCTTTTTTTGAGGTAAAGGCAGCACAATCATTTTTTACTTCCCTCATAACATTTTTAGTAATGTCCTATCAGTTTTAGAATCTTTGTCAGAGACTCTTCATGAATTTTCAGCATAAAATGTATCATAGAAGTTACAAAGAAGTCATTATTCTATCAAGTAAATAGTAAACAGTGTTAATTTTGTTCACATATACTGTCACATCACAGTCCATAAAAATTACCAAGAAATTCCACACACTAGGCCAAGTAAATTCTGACAAAATGTATACTATGTCACAATGAAGAGGATGTATATGTATATGTATGTGTATGTGTATACATATGGAAGACTTTCCCAAGAAACCCTTGTTGGTATATTTATCGTGAATATTATATAGTGAAAACTCCTATACAATTATTTGTATGCAAAATTCATGTGACAGCCACTCAATAATAGATTTTTTTATTACATATTGTTTACACTTCAAATAGAAGAATCTGAGTTGAATTATTCATTTTGTTTAGGAATTATTTGTTCTGCTTTCAAGACATATTTAATATTTAATACAATTTTTCTTATCTCTTGTAATTTCAAACATGTTAATAATTCTCATCAGAAAAATACACCCGAAGTCATAAAATTCAACACATTAAAACGGGAAAGAAGATACTTATGTTTTGAAAAGAAAATAAGCAGAAAAATGTATGCTCAGAAACCTCCTCCCTTTCTTTCTGAGATTCAGAACACTTATTTCTATATATTAATCTCTGTGCTATAGAAGGTTGAGCATTGTCATTTGATTTTGAGAATCTCAAGACTTAACCATACAGGATCACTTCATTATATTTGGATTCTTTCAATGTTTAATGACTTCATTAATGTTATTGCATGTATTGACGTTTTGTTCCTTTGTATTACTAAATGGTATCTTATTGCATGAATGTGTGATTTGTGTGTACATTCTCCTGTTATTGGACATTTTATTGTTTATAGTTCTCAGCTGTTATGAATAATGCTTATATAAAATTCTGACACAGCTATTTTTGTGGATAGATACTTTCATTTCCCATGGATATATGGATGGGAGTGGATTTCCTGGACCTTGGGGAATTTTCTAACATGGAAGTAATGCTCTATATCTTGATTGGGTTAAGGAGTGTGACCATTTATCAACATTCAATGAACTGTATGCTCAAGATCGACACATTTTACTGCATATAATTTCATCTTTAAAAAATACTTGGAAACGGGGTGCCTGGGTGGCTCAGTGAGGTAAGCCTCTGCCTTCGGTTCAAGTCATGATCTCAGGGTCCTGGGATCAAGCCCCGCATCGGGCTCTCTGCTCAGCAGGGAGACTGCTTTCCTCTCTGTCTCTGCCTGCCTCTCTGCCTACTTGTGATCTCTCTCTGTCAAATAAATAAATAAAATCTAAAAAAAAAAAAAAACTTGGAATGTAAATAACTAAAATCTTAAAAAAAATACTTGGAATGTATTTCTCATTATTTTAATCATCCATTAATAGTTTGCTTACAATACCAAAATTCAAGTACAGCAAATTATCAATTTAGTCACCTAGATTATTTAAAGAATTTTTATGTACATCATTATAATCTTGAATTTTAGTAGCAACTGTTTGTTAGCTAAGGAAAATATTATTGGTTATTTGTAGACAAGGAAAGTAAGGCATCCAGAGATTAAATGGTCTGACCAAGTCACATAACAAGCGGTATTAGGAGAGTACAGAGTCCTTGGTCTAGTAGAGCCAACAACAATTAATATCAAGTAGCTATTTTTATGGAAATCCTTCTGCAGCATGTTTAAAAAATTTCTCAAATGAATACGTTTCAAAAAAAAAAAAAGCCTCCAATTATAGCCCAATGCACTGCTATTTCAAACTGGGTGCAATGGTAAGAGACACTGAACTTTGGAGATTCTTAAAATTACTTTAACACCCACATCATTCTCTCTTATTTGATCATTGGGGTAATGTTGAAACAGGAAGGGTTTTACATTTGCAGACCCACTGTTGGATCCACTCCCTGAAACTTTTGAAGGCTAAAATAGAACTGGTAGAAATTACGGGATTTATTAGACCAATGAGAATAACTACATTCTAGTAATAAAGCTAGCTATACTCAGAGCAGATGTTCATCTTTAATGCAAACAGCTCTTCTTGATATAATGTCATTATGAAATCAGTGATCTTACTGTATGGCTACCATTTTAATGTCATGCAAACCTGAGCTTATTTGTGTATCTTCCTCTCCCATTTCTATACCTTTCTCCCTCTCCCTTACCCTCTGTATTGTTTTATGACATGAATGCACAGCAAGCTATAATGTGGTAGATTGTAACTTTTATATCCACCCTATAACCAAAAGCCACAATTACAGTTTCTTTCTGTGCATATACAAACACACACACACACACACACAGTTTTACAGGAAATATAGGAAACAGTGACTACTCACCTTTTTTCATACTTTTTTTCTGTTGCAGTAATTATGTAGAGACGGGCTTGAAAGTTCCCTGTGATGTGCTCTAATTGGGAGTAAACATAGTGAGAGGTGGAGCATTTGCAGAAGAGAGGATGGTCCCAAGACTAGGAGAAGGGGTTAGTAGAAAGCTATGCTATTACTGAAGCAGAACACTATTAATAGCATACCCATACTAATAAATGTCAGATATATCACTAGTTCAGAACCACTTCTCTAAAACAGAGTGTCTCTTTCCCTCCTAGCAATTGACAACCCTTCCGTCTCTCTGTTTACATAAACCAGGGATGGGAGCCAGGCAGACCCACAACATGAGAAAAATTGGTTGTGCAGGGATTATGAAAAACTGGAGAAAAACAGTACACAATATTCCTAAGTATGAAGGCAGTTACTTAGCTCCAGCTACTAATTTGCATATGGAGAAATTCAAGTGTGGTATTGCTACAAAGGAATCTGAAAGTTCTTAGATGTTGGAAAGTAAATTGGCTTATTTTAAACACCATTCAGGACAAGCAAGTCCATTAATGGGTCACATTCAGTTCAAAACTCACCATCTTGTGACACCTACTTCAACAATGGTTTAACTTTCTACTAACTTCTTCTCCTAATCTTGGAACCATCCTCTTTTCTGCAGATTCTTCATCCCTTTCCATGCTTATTCCCAAGTAGAGGATACCACAGGGAACTTCCAAACCTATCTCAATATGTTTACACCACTCCCAATAACCATGAATTCCAAAGTCTCTTGCTCTTCAGGTGTCTTCTGACATTTCTTAAACCTTGACTCTCCCTTTATTTTGGGATGAGGTAGCTGAACTTATCCTCTTCAATTTTTCCTAACTTGACTAATCCATTGCATTTTGAACACTGTATCTGCTATAAACTTTGACTTCTCTCAATCTCTACCAACAGTGGATATCTTCTTAGTTGTAGTTGCCGCTCTCATTTTCCACAGACACACAGTGTGGTTCTTATGTTAAGGATTATCTGAGTTCAGTCTGCATCTTCCCATAAAACAGAAGCAGAACATGAAACAGCTAATAAATATTTGAAAATCAGTAAACTATAAATAAAAGGTCATACATACATTTAATGTATTCAAATGCATCAGAGAATAGAAGAGTGTTGTTAAACAGAGTACACCCCGTCGCCAAAATTTATCCAGACACTTTTTTAAAGAATATTTTATTTATTTATTGGAGAGAGAAAGACAGAGATAGTGAGAGAAAGCAGGAGAAGGGAGAAGAGGAAGAAGCAAGTTCCCCATTAAATAGGGAACCTGACTCAGGGCTTGATCTCAGGACTCTGGGTTCATGACCTGAGCTGAAGGCAGGTGCTTAACCAGCTGAGCCACAAAGGCAACCCCCAAGCACTAACGTTTACTCTAGCATATTTATTTGCAGTTTGTAAAGTCAAAGTGGGTGAAGTAATTAACATAGTTTAAAGGATAATCTAAATATTCCATTTTTCCCATTTCCACCATTTTCATTTCTCTAGCCCTAAATCTGGTTACCCAAGTTCACCTTTCTTTTTTTCTCCCAGGTCATTGGGAAAGATCCCATCCCATGTTTGAAACCAATGATTTTCTTCTTTCCATCAAAGCATAACTTTATGATTATGTATTCAATCAGATCTTTCATTATGCTCACTCTTTCTTGTCTCTCAAATCTGCAATATTCTTTCACTATCTGTTCCAGATTGATAATTTCACTTTTTATCATATAAGATATAGAGCCAACCTCATCTAAATAACCTCAGCTTCCCACCAACAAATCTAACTACATACCTAAATTTGTACCCATATACGCTTTTTCCCTACTTTAATATATAAGCCACTCCTGATCTTATAGAATCCCAACCTCTCTCTTTATGTACTATATAAAATTCTTTCAGTCTCTATTAATTACTTAGCTTCTTTGCTCCTTCAATTACCCCACTATTTGCTGGATCAACAAAGTTTAGTCATGTAATAGCTTTTTTTAAATCAAAATAAAAAACAGCAGGAGGAGTTAAGATGGCAAGGGAGCAGAGGGACCCTGAGTCTGTTGCACCCCTTGAATACAACTAGGTAGTTCTCAAGTCATTGTGAACACCGAGAAATCAATTTCAGGCCTGAGAAAACAAATGGTGCAAGTCTACAAGTAGAAAAGTGGCCAACATTTGGAAGGTAGCAGGTGTGGAGACTTGGACAGTGTGTGATATACCTGAAGATATGGCTGCTTAAGTAGGCTGCTTAAGGAGGCTAACACAAAGTATTATAAGCAGCAGAGTGCAACACTGTAACTTTTAGAAGTCTGCAACAGTTGGGGATGTGCCTTGCTTAAAGGTGCTCAGGTGGTGAAGCAGGGCAGAACCCTAGGTGTAACACCTTGGTCTGAGGTTTCCCAGGGTCCCAAGAAGAATGGGTGATGCCTATGTGCAATAGAGTTTCCCAGGCACAAGACTGTGGAAGCTGGCAGAGAACAGCAAGTCTAGGTGTCCAGCTTTCTGCTCTCTGTTGCCATATACTGAAAACTGTTGCACAGTCATGCGATAACTTTCCTCTCCCAGGGGCAGCAAAAAGCAGAACCCTGGTAAGGTGCCCATCACCCCACCCCTGCACCCAAGGAATACCAGAGGTCTGAGATGCAGGAGTCCCTAAAATTTGAAGTTTTGAAACTCAGTCACATGCCTGAGATAAAAACACTTGAACATAGGATAAGTGAACACAGAGTTCCGACAGAAAATAGGGAGACGAGTGACGGATTGCTCCTCTGTGAGGGCTCAGTAAAGGGGGGGGGGCATGAACTTTCAGCTCTGGGGCTAGAGAACATAGCACTGCCATATTTATCCCACCCCTCATTGTTGAAAGTCTTCAGGCAGCAGATCAGCACTACCTAGTGGAATCCCAGCCCACTTACACCAAGCACAGCCTCCTTGAACACTGGAGGCACATTTCTACCAGGGCAAGTACATCTGAGAATCAGCACAAAGGCCCCTCCCCCAGAATACCTGAACAAACAACTCACTCACACAAAATTTACCTATCACAGAGGGCTGCAAAGCTTCAGCTCTTGGGGAAAACAGTATATAACATTCTCTGATTTTTATTCTTCAGTCTTTTGTTATTATATTTTCAATTACTTTCTTATTTTTATCAATTTTTTATCCTTTTCTAATTTCTACTTTTGTACATATATTACATATTTCTTATTTTTTGTTTCCTTTCATTGTATTTATTTCTAATTTGGGATCTAACAAGAAGACCAAAACACAACCAGGATCTAGTTGTGCTTTTTTTGAATTTTTTTTGTTGTTTTTTAAATTTTTTGAAAAAAATAATGAGACAGAGAAATTCAGCCCAAAAGAAAGAATAGGAGGTAGTACTCACCAGTGATTTAATCATACAAATATAAGATGTCTGAACTAGAATTAAAAAAAAAAACAATTATAAAGATACTAGCTGGGATTGAAAAAAAAGATAATACATTAGAGAATCAATCACTGTAGAGATTAAAGAACTAAAACCTAGTCAAGTCAAAATTTAAAATGCTATTGCCAAGATGCAGTCCCAAGTGGAGGCCATGAAAACAAGGAAGAACAAAGCAGAAGTGTGAACCAGTAATACAGAAGATAAAATTATGAAAATGAGGAAGATGAAAAGAAGAAGAAAAACATTAGATCACAAAGGCAGACTTAGGGAAATTAGTGATTTCATACAACAAAATACCCATAGTATAAAAGGCCCAGAGAATGAGGAGGTGTGGGATGGTTTATTAAAAAAAATTATATCTGAGAACTTCCCTAACCTGGAAAAAGAAACGGAGATTCAGATTGATAAAGCACAGAGAATACCCCTCAAAATCAACAAAAATAAGTCACCAATTTGATGTATTATAGTGAAACTTGAAAATTACAAAGATAAAGGGAAAATCTTGAAAGCAGCCCAGGACAAGAGGTCTTTACCTGCAAGGGTAGACACAGAAGGGTGGAAGCAAACTTATCCACAGAGATCTGTTGACTGGCATGATATATTCAATATGCTAAATGGGAAAAATATGTAACCAAGAATACTTACCCAGCAAGACTATCATTCATAACAGAAAGAGAAACAAAGAGTTTCCAAGCCAAACAAAAACTAAAGGAATTTGTTACCACTAAATCAGCCCTGCAAGAACTACTAAAGGGTACCCTTTGACCAGAAAGAGAGACCAAAGACCAGAAAGAAAAAGAGAATCTACAGGAAAAACACCATTTATTAGGTAATACAATGGAATGAAATTCGTATTTTTCAATAATTACTCTGAATGTAAATGGACTAAATGCTCCAACCAAAACACATAGGGTATTGGAATGGATTAAAAAGACAAACAAAAAACAAACAAACAAACAAAACAAGGCCCATCAATATGCTGCTTACAAAAGGCTAATTTTATACCCAAAGACATCTCCAGATTAAAAGTGAGGGGATGAAGACCATTTAACATGCTAGTGGACATCAAAACAAAGTTCAGATAACAGTCCTTATATAAGTCAAACTACATTTTAAACCAAAGACTGTAATAAAAAATGAGGAAGGATACTATATAATTATTAAGGGGACTATTCCACAAGAAGATCTAACCGTTGTAAATATTCATGCCCCTAACTTGGGAGTACCTAAATATATAAATTAATGAATACCGAACAAAAAGAAACTCATTGATAATAATGAAGGAGATTTCAACACCCACTCACAGTAATGGATAGATCATCTAAGCATAAAATCAACAAGCAAACAAGGACTTTGAATGACACATGGAACCCAATGGACTTCACAAAAATATACAGAGAACTAAACCAGCAGAATTCACATTCTTTTCAACTACACACGGGACATTCTCCAGAATGAATCACATACTGGGTCACAAATCAGGTCTCAACCAGTACAAAAATGCTGAGATTATACCATGCATATATTCAGACCATAATGTTTCAAAACTTGAGGTCAACTACAAGACAAAATTTGGAAGGACCATAAAAACATGGAGGTTAAAGAACATCCCACTAAAGAATAAAAGAGGGTGCCTGGGTGGCTCAGTGGGTTAAAGCCTCTGCCTTCGGCTCGGGTCATGATCCCAGGGTCCTGGGATAGAGCCCCGCAATGGGCTCTCTGCTCAGCAGGGAGCCTGTTTCCCTCTCTCTCTCTCTCTGCCTGCCTCTCTGCCTACTTGTGATCTCTGTCTGTCAAATAAATAAAAATAAAATCTTAAAAAAAAAAAGAATAAAAGTGTCAACCATGAAGTTAATGAAAATTTTTCTAAAAATAAATGAAAATAAATGGAAATGAAAACATGACAGTTCAAAAAACTTTGGGATGCATCAAAGGCAATCTAAGAGGGAAACAGGTAGTAATACAGGCCTTCCTCAAGAAGTAAGAAAAATCTCAAATACACAGCCTAACCTTAAACCTAAAAAAGCTAGAAAAGGAAAAGCAAATAACATCTAAATCCAGCAGAATAAGAGAAATAATAAAGATCAGAATAGAAATGAATGATATAGAATTCAAAAGACCAATAGAACAGACCAACAAAACTAGGAGCTGCTTCTTTGAAAGAATTAGTAAGATTGATAAACCCCTGGCCAGACTTATAAAAAAGAAAAGAGAAAGGACCCAAATAAATAAAATCATGAATGAAAAAGGTGAGATCACAATAAGCAATGAAGAAATAAAAACAATTATATTCTTATTATGAGCAATTATATGGAAAACAAATTGGGCAATCTGTAAGAAATAGATAAATACCTAGAAATATATAAACTACCAAACTGAAACAGGAAGAAATAGGATACTGGAACAGACCCATAACCAACAAAGAAACAGAATCAGTAATCAAAAATATCCTAACAAATAAGAGTTCAGGGGCAGATGGCTTCATAGGGAATTCTACCAAATATTTAAAGAAGAATTAATACCTATTCTTCTAAAACTGTTCCAAAAAATAGAAAGGGAAGAAAAACTTCCAAACTCATTCTAAGAGGCCATCATTACATTGATCCCAAAATGAGACAAAAACCTTACTAAAGAGAATTACAGACAAATATCCTTGATGAACATGGATGCAAAAATTCTCAACAAGATAGTAGCTGATTGGATTCAACACACATTAAAGGATTATTCACCACAACCAAGTGGGATTTATTCCTCGGCTACAGGGGTGGTCCAACATCTACAAATCAGCATATCACACCACAATAATAAAAGAAAGATAAGAAACATATGATCTTCTCAACAGATACAGAAAAAGCACTTCACAAAATACAGCATCCTTTCTTGAAAAGAAACCCTCCACAATGTATGGACAGAGGGAACGTATCTCAATATCATAAAAGTCATATTCGAAAGACACACAGCAAATATCATCCTCAATGGGGAAAAACTGAGAGCTTTCACCTAAGGTCAGGAATATAAGTGGTATGAACACTCTTACCCTGTTCAACATAGTACTGGAAGTCCTAGCCTCAGCAATCAGACAACAAAAAGAAATAAAAAGCATGCAAATGAGCAAAGAAATCAAATCTTCATTGTTCATAGATAAAATGACACTGTATGTGGAAAACCAAAAGACTCCACCAAAAAATTGCAAAAATACAGGAATTCAGCATCACAGGATATAAAATCAATGCACAGAAGTCTGCTGCATGTATATACACTAACAATGATGTAGAAGAAAAAGAAAGCAGGGAATCAACCCTGTTTACAATTGTACCCAAAATCATAATATACCCAGGAATAAACTTAACCAAATAGTTAAAAGATCCATACTCTGAAAACTAGAGAACATTTATGACAGAAATTGAGGAATACACCAAACAATGGAAAAAAAAATCCATGCTCATGGACTGGAAGACCAATAACCGTTATAAGTTCTATAAAACCCAAAGCAAACTATACATTCAATGCAATCCCTATCAAAAATACCACCAGAAGTTCTCACAGAGCTGGAACAAAAAGTACCAAAAGTTGTATGGAACCAGAAAAGACCCCAAATAGCCAAAGTATTGCTGAAAAAGAAAACCAAAGCTGGAGGGATCACAATTCCAGATTTCAAGCTATATTACAAAGTCGCAATCAACAAAACAGTATGGTACTGGCACACAAACAGACACACATATCAATGGAGTGCAATAGAGAACCCTAACTCTATGGTCAAGTAATCTTTGACAAACCAGTAAAGAATTTCCAATAAAAAAAAAAAAGTATTTTTAACAAATGATGTTGGGAAAATTGGATACCACATGCATAAGAATAAAACTGTATCACTTTCTTATACCATACATAAAAATAAATTCAAAATAGATGAAAAACCTAAATGTAAGACAGAAATCCAACAAAATACTACAGAACACAGGCAACAACCTCTTTAACCTGGGGTGCAGCAACTTTTTGCTAGACATGCCCTCAATCACAAGGAAAACAAAGCCAAAAATAAACTATTGGGACTTCTTCGAGATAAAAAGCTTTTTTGCACAGCAAAGGAAACAATCAACAAAACTAAAATGTAACTTATGGCATGGGAGAAGATATTTAAAATTTAAAAAACTAAAATGTAACTTATGGCATGGGAGAAGATATTTATCAGATAAAGGGCTAGTATGCAAAATCTATACAGAACTTACCAAACTCAGCACCAAAAAACAAAAAATTCCATCAAGAAATGGGCAGAAGATATCAACAGGCTCCAAGAAGAGATACAAATGGCTAACAGACTCTTTTGTCTGATGCTCAACATCACTTGGCATCAGGAAAATTAAATCAAAACTACAGACAGATACCACCTCACACTGGTCAGAATAGCTAAAACTAACAAGTCAGGAAACAACATATGTTGGCAAGGATGCAGAGAAAGGGAAACCCTCTTATTATACTGTTGGTGGGAATGAAAACTGGTACAGTCACTCCAGAATGGCCTCTAGTATGGAGGCTCCTCAAAAAGTTAAAAATAGACCTAGAAATTACACTACTAGGGATTTATACCAAGGATACAAAAATAGTGATTCAAAGAGGCATCAGAAACCAAATGTTATAGTAGCAATGTCCACAATAGCAAAAATATGGAAAATGCCCAGATGTTTATCAACAGATAAATGGATAAAAAATATGTAGTGTGTGTATATATATATACACACACACAAACATATACATATATATGTATATACACACATATAGACATAGACATAATGGTATATTATTCAGCCATCAAAAAGAAGGAAACCTTGCCATCTGCAATGACATAGATAGAACACGAGGGTATTACGTTAGGCAAAAAAAATCAGGCAGAGAAAGATAAAAACTAGATGATTTCACTCATATGTTGAATTTAATAAACAAAACAGATGAGCATAGGAGAATGGAAGGAAAAAGAAGATAAAAACAGAAAGACATACCATAAGAGATTCAAAACTATAGGAAATAAACTGAGGGTTGTTGAGGGGGGATGGGTAACTGGTGATGGGCATTAAAGAGTACACTTGACATAATGAGTACTGGGTGTTATATGCAAATGATGAATCACTAAACTCTACCAATAAAAGTAAAAATACACTATATATTAACTAAATTCAACCTAAATATTTAAAAACAAACTCAAAATAAAAGCATACAAAATATCTCTATCTAAAGATAAGTCACTTTTAATGTGGCTATCTAGGAAGATGGCAAAGTAGTAGACCATAAGCTTACCTTGACCCATAGATAAAACTAGATTACATTCATATCAACATAAATAACCCAGAAAACAACCTGAACACTGGCAGAGGAAACTCTACAACTAAAGGCTGGGAAGAGGCCACCTGAAGAAGGTAGGAAGGGCAAAGAGGTGGTATAAGAGCAAAATGGACATTGGTCATCCATGATGGGAAGGGAACCAGTCGCATGGAGAAGGGCAGAAAACAGACATTCACACCGGGAAGCCCACAAACTGTATAGATGAGTATCTGTAATATATTTCTCATTTCACAAGCAAACCACTGCACACCTTGTTAAAGCATGCCCCACCCCTGCTGGCAACCAAACACTGCCCAAAATAGGCAAATAGTGCCTCTGCAGACAACCAGACTGAAAGAGAAAAAGACTAAGACTCAATAGGGGCACATGCAACATACATATGCAACACTCCCTGAAGAACCAGACCCTAGGAAAGAAGGGACAATGCACTGCAGGGCACTACAAGACCACTTCTTCATAAGGCTATTATCATTAAGAACAAGAGAAGTAGCTGACTTTTCTAATACAGAGAATTAACACAGAAATTCAGACAAAATGAAGAGACAGAGAAACAGCTCCCAAATGAAAGAACAAGACTAAACCATAGCAAGAGACCAAAACTGTAAAACAGATAGAATATGATTGATAGAAAATTTAAAGTAATGATCATACGATACTCACTGGACTGGAGAAAAGAATGTAGGACATCAGTGAACTATTAATGCAGAGATTTAAAAAAAGAATAACCAGAGATCAAGAACACGATAAATGAAATTAAAGGTATACTTCATGGATTAAATAGCAGGTCAGATAAAGAAGAGAAACAAATTAATGATCCTGAAGATAGAGAAACGGAAAGTAATCAATCTCAGCGAAGGACAGGAAAGAAAATTATGCAAATTAACAAAAGTCTTAAGAAAATCAGTGACTCCATCAAGCATAATAACATCTGGATTATAGGGATCTCAGAAAAAGAAGAGAAAAATAAGAGGATAAAAAACTTATCTGATGAAATAATAGCTGAAAACTTATCATATATGGGGAAGAAAACAGACTTTGAGATCTAGGAAGCACAGAGAGCCACCAGAAAAATTGAACCGAAGGAAGTCCACATGAAAACAAACAGTAATTACAATGGAAAAAAGTAACAATAAAACAAATTAAAAGCAGAAAGACTAAAGAAGACAGTTATATACAAAGGGAAACCCCATAAGGCTATTAGCAAATTTTTCAGGAGAAAATTTGCAGGCTAGAAAATGGAAAAATTTATAGCCAAGAATACTCTGTCCAGCAAGGCTACCATTCAGAATAGAAAGACAGATAAAGAGTTTCTCAGACAAACAAAAACTAAAGGAGTTCATGACCACTAAACTAACCCCAAAAGAAATATTAAAGAATGGGTTCAGACTTAAGCAACAAATAAATTTATATGGACTATTATATGCAGAAGATGTTATATACAAACCTAATGATAACCATAAATCAAAAACCAGTAATATATATGCAAAGAATAAAGAGAAAGGAATCCAAGTATATCACTAAAGAAAACCAGCAAACCATGAAAAGAGAACAAGAGAAGAAAATATCAGAAAAAATCTATAGAAACTACCACAAAAAAGTAACAAAATGGCAATCAATACATATCTATTAATAAATATTTTAAAAGAAAACAAGCTAAACATCTCAATCAAAAAACACAGGGTGACAGAGTGAATCAAAAAAGAAGACCCATCTATAAGCTGACTAGAAGAGACTTATTTCAGACAGAAAGACACTTTGAGATTGAAAGTGAGGCAATGAAGAAACATTCATCATGCACACAGATGTCAAAAGAAAGCAGGTAGCAGTGCTTATATTCAGTAAAGTGGACTTTACAACAAAAACTGTAACAAGAGGCAAAGAAGGATAATAATAAAGAGGACAAACCAACAATAAGATTTGAAAATTGTAAGTATTTATTTGTCTAACATAGGAACACCCAAATACACAAAACAATAACAGATATAAAGGAATTAATTGGCTATAATACAAAGAGTATTAAACCCAGCATATATAAATACATATGGTATATAAACCCAGCAAAAGGAAGGAATTAATAAAGATCAGAATAGAAATAAAAGTTACATGGGCACATGGGTGGCTCAGTCAGTTAAAAGTCTGCCTTAGGCTCAGGTCATAACCCCAAGGTCCTGGGATTGAGCCTCACCAACAGTTGAGCTCTTTGCTCGGGGGAGAGTCTGTTTCTGCCTCTCCCTCTGCCTGCCATCCTGCCTAGTTCTTCTCCCTCCCCCATCTCTGTCAAATAAATAAATCAATCTTTTTAAAAATTAAAAAAAATTACAAAATGAAAAACAAATTGCTAAATTTCACATTATTAAAGTTTAGAACTCATTTTCACCAGAATAAATCATAGTATAAAGTGACTTTATACTCTACAATTTGAAAGCATATTTTTATAAATCATATAATTTACAGTATATTAGTTAACAAAATATATATTTAGGAAGTTTGTACAGAAGACCAAAAGGAGGAAAATATGAAAATATACTTTAAAGAAGAAATGTTAATAATAGAATATATATGTGTGTGTATACAATATGTACTATATTATATATATATATATTCATGTTCATAAAACAATGCTCAACCTCACTGTCCAAGTAAATGTGAAATAAAATCACAATTACCCAATATATTCGCAATAAATAAATAAATTTGGATAAGAATACAGGCTAACCAAGTTTTAGTAGAAAAGGAACTCTTCTATACTATTTGTAGTAATATAAATTGGTACAATCTCCTTAGAAAATTATTTGGCATTACCTTACAAATACGAAGATAAGCCTAAAATTTACTTAACAAAAAGCATACCTATGTACATTCCTTGGGCAATAACATTTTATGCTACAGGGGACATGTTCATATCTGCATTATTCAGAATAGTTAAAACTGGAAGCAATCCAATGCTTATACCAAGAATAGAACAGGTATACTGTTGTGCATTGGAACAATGAAATACAATGCAGCAATAAAAAAGAATAGTCTACAGATACACATATCATCATGGGTGATTCTCAAAGGTATAACAAGTCATCAAAAAATAAAAGATGGGGTGCCTTGGTGGCTCAGGGGATTAAGCGTCTGTCTTTGGCTCAGGTCATGATCTCAGGATCCTGGGACGGAGCCCTGTATGGGGCTCTCTGCTCAGCGGGGAGACTGCTTCCCTCTGCCTGCCTCTCTGCCTACTTGTGATCTCTCTCTCTGTCAAAATAAAATAAAATACAAATCTTTAAAAAGAATAAAAATAAAAGATACAAGAAAGTATGTCATATGTATTTATATAAAGTGAAAAAACAGTAAAATGTCATAAATTTCATAAATAACATACATCGTAAACCTATAAAGAAAAACAATGAAAAGATGGAACATGATCTATTCATTGAGAAATCACATGAGGACTTATGTACTCATCATTTTCTTGATTTCTCAAGCTTATTTGATAGTGTCAACATTCTTATATTTTTAAATTACTCATCCACTTTACACTTTTGTCCACTTTTAAAATCTTTGATATATTAAATAAAAACAAATATGAAACATGACTTCCATTTGAAGATAATGATAATAATATGACAAGCTCTACTGCTCTTTTTGAAAGTATAGAAAGGCAACAAGAATGATTTTTTTAGTCAAGGCACAGAAATCAGTTGCATTTCTTTACACCAACAACAGGACAGAAGAAAGAGAAATTAAGGAGTCAATCCCATTTACAATTGCACCCCAAATCATAAGATACCTAGGAATAAATCTAACCAAAACACAAAGAATCTTTACTCAGAAAACTATAAAGTATTCATGAAAGAAATTGAGGAAGACACAAAGAAATGGAAAAATGTTCCATGCTCCTGGATTGGAAGAACAAATATGGTGAAAATGTCTATGCTACCTAAAGAAATATACAAGTTTATCCCTATCAAAATCTCATCCATTTTTTTCAAAGAAATGGAACAAATAATCCTAAAATTTATATGGAACCAGAAAAGACCTTGAACAGTCAGAAGAATATTGAAAAAGAAAGCCAAAGTTGGTGGCATCGCAATTCCAGACTTCAAACTCTTTTACAAAGCTGTCATCATCAAGACAGTATGGTACTGCCACAAAAACAGACACATAGATCAATGGAACAGAATAGAGAGCCCAGAAATAGACCCTCAACTCTATGGTCAACTAATCTTCGACAAAGCAGGGAAGAATGTCCAATGGAAAAAAGACAGTCTTTCAACAAATGGTGTTGGGAAAATTGGACAGCCCCATACAGAAGAAGGAAACTGGACCATTACCTTACACCACACACGAAAACAGACTCAAGAATCGATGAAGGACCTCAATGTGAGACAGGAATCCATCAAAATCCTTGAGGAGAACACAGGCAGCAACCTCTTCGACCTCAGATGCAGCAACTTCTTCCTAGGAACATTGCCAAAGGCAAGGAAGCAAGGGTGAAGATGAACTATTGGGACTTCATCAAGATCAAAAGCTTCTGCACAGCAAAGAAAACAGTCATCAAAACCAAAAGACAACTGACAGAATGGGAGAAGATATCTGCAAACGACATACCAGATAAAGGGCTAGTATCCAAAATCTATAAAGAACTTATCAAACTCAACACCCAAAGAACAAATAATCCAACCAAGAAATGGGCAGAGGACATGAACAGACATTTTTGCAAAGAAGACATCCAGATAGCCAAGAGACACATGAAAAAGTGTTCCACGTCACTCGGCATTAGGGAAATACAAATCAAAACCACAATGAGATACCACCTCACACCAGTCAGAATGGCTAAAATTAACAAGTCAGGAAATGACAGATGCTGGCAAGGATGCGGAGAAAGGGGAACCCTATAATGTTGGTGGGAATGCAAGCTGGTGCAACCACTCTGGAAAACAGCATGGAGCTTCCTCAAAAAGTTGAAAATAGAGCTACCCTATGACCCAGCAATTACACTACCAGATATTTACCTTAAAGATACAAATGTAGTGATCCAAAGAGGCACGTGCACCCGAATGTTTATAGCAGCAATGTCCACAATAGCCAAACTATGGAAAGAACCCAGATGTCCATCAACAATGAATGGATAAAGAAGATGTGGTATATATATATACAATGGAATACTATGCAGCCATCAAAAGAAATGAAATCTTGCCATTTTCAACAAGGTGGATGGAACTAGAGGGTATTATGCTTAGTGAAATAAGTCAATCGGAGAAAGACAACTATCATATGATATCCCTGATATGAGGAAGTGGAGATGCAATGTGGGGGGCTTAGGGGGTAGGAAAAGAATAAATGAAACAAGATGGGATCAGGAGGGAAACAAACCATAAGAGACTCTTAATGTCACAAAAAAAACCAAGGGTTGCTGGGGGGAGGAGGAGGGAGAGGGTGGTAGGGTTATGGACATTGGAGAGGGTATGTGCTATGGTGAGTGCTGTGAGATGTGTAAACCTGGCGATTCACAGACCTCTACCCCTGGGACTAATAATACATTATATGTTAATAAAAATAGAAAAAAGAATGATTTTTCTATAATTACATTCTCTATTAGCTATGCAATAAGGACACAGATAAAAAGTGGTACAACCTCAGAGAAGAGGAAGGGAAAAGAAGCTGGCATGTTCTTGAGAGGATGTAAAGAGCAAACACTGAGGCTGCTAATGTCAGATAAACTAGAGATCTACACTCTTCACAGGTAAAAGACACACCCTAAGGCATAAACACTAAAATCTTTCTTTTTAAGGGAAGAAATAGAGTACATATACTATGATCTGAAGTGGTCCTGGATGAGTCTAGAGTCTGAGAAGCATAGGAAATAGAATTAAATAAAAATCAGACAAACTAGCCATGTTTTCATTAAGTAGTTGCCTCAATGGCTTCAAGGGAAAGGGAAGCCATTGCACTGAGAAATATCCCAGAACTAGATGCTATCATCATTAGATGGCAAGAAGTAAGACCCCATGATCTCACATACAAACCCTTTGGAAATAAAGGAAATTCAAACAAGCTACCCTTCCTTAGAATAAGCATGTAGGAAATATTACTTGGGGGACAGAGGGGAGAGAGGACGAAATACTCACTTTGCGACTTTAATTATTAAACAAAAGGAGAACCACAGAAAATCTGCACAACTGTACACAAAAAAAAGAAAGAAAGTCTAGACGTTGGAAATTGTGACCAAACTTCACCATGAGTTTAAAAACAAACAAACAAAAAAGTTGACCAAGCCAATGCTTCTCTGAAACAAAGCATGAGAACACAGAGTGCAGAAGTCCAGGGAAGTGACTGCCAACAACAAGAAGACCTTAACAGTGAGCAGACAGTGTTCGGTAATGGAAGTGTAAGACAAATATAAGATGAATCCATTACAGAAATTAAGGTAAATTTGAAAGGAGTATAAGGAGAGATAGTGCCCAAAACACAGAAATGGTTATGAATTATAAAAATGAAATAGCTGAAAGTGAACAAAATCAAACCACAATATTGAAATAAATGCTTAAAAGATTTAAATAGAAAATACTGGAGATAGAGAAAACGATACCAGACATTTATAAAACTGAGTACTCAAACTTTTAAAACTTTGATATAATAATTTAATTGCTGTGTAACAAACTTCCCTAAAATTTGGTGACCCAAAATAAGAGCCATTTTACTTGTGCAGATTCTTGAGGTGAGGAAAAACTATGCAGTGCAGTTCTTTTGCTCTCTATCAACTTCAGTCAGCTAGTGACTGAGTTGGAATTCAAGTACCAAATATAGTTAGTTCTTACACATGGCCTGTCTTTCTACATGGCTGACCTGGGCTTCATCGCTGGTTAGTTTGATATATATATGGTGACTGGCTTCAAAGAAGGGTGAAAGCAGAAGTTTCCCATTGTACAGCATCACTACTAACACACTCTGTTGGACGAAAACAGACACAGAGCCAGCCCAAGTACAAAGGGCAGGATAATAGTCCCACCACTCCGTTCTGGTGAGAGATGGCAAAGAATTTATAGTCTTTTAATTAAAAAAAGACGACTGGAAATAAAAGAAAATTTAAGTAAAATGTTTAAAGTATATTCTGTGTTGCAAGAAAAACTGAACACAAATAACTGCCATCAAAATACAGGCTTACGGGGCGCCTGGGTGGCTCAGTGGGTTAAAGCCTCTGCCTTCGGCGCAGGTCATGATCTCAAGGTCCTGGGATTGAGCCCTGCATTGGGCTCTCTGCTCAGCAGGGAGCCTGCTTCCTCCTCTCTATCTCTGCCTGCCTCTCTGCCTACTTGTGATCTCTGTCTGTCAAATAAATAAATAAAATCTTTAATAAAAATACAGGCTTACCATTTTCATAGACTCCAAATTATTCAAACAGTTAACACTAAGGGTGTTACTCAGTAGCTGTAAGCCAAATATAAGATTGCCAAATTGAGTATTAAAAATGTCTCGTGCAATATTTGGGACATACTTACATGACAAAAAGTTCATTATTTGCCTGAAGTTCAAAATTTAACTAGGTATCTTTTATTTTACCTGGCAACCCTTCTAGTCAGTGACTTAAGAAATATATTGGAAGTGGATCTCTAGTCAACCAAAGATAATAATGAAACTTGAGTAAAACACCTGGCAGTAAGCATTAAGTTTAAAGAGAATAGCAAGGTAAAATAATATGGTGATAAGTTTATGAAAACAATATAAAAACATATGCCCTGACCACAGAGTAAACATAACAAACATTTGGAGTGTGCGTGGGGGTGGGGGTTTGTAATTTGAGTGGTAGCATAAATGTGCAGAGTTCTTAATTTTTAATACCAGGTAATCAGAATTTATAACTTAGAGTTGACTATTCAATTAACAGAGCTGTAAACATAGCTAACAGCACAATGACAGGCATTAAGAAAAATGATAATTAGTTAAAATCTGGCAGTGGGAGAAATGGAGGGAGAGTAAAGAATTGTGCTTATTTTATCACTGCTATTCTATCATAGCAGTCGGGTTAAGTAGGAAAGTGATGGCATTATGAAAATAGGAAAACTTGAGGTAGGCTTATTTTCAAAGTAATAATGTATAGTGTGGGTTTATAGAAATAACAATAGAGCAAGAACCAGAATTACTACCCTCATCCCAGAGAGAATGAAGGAAGCAGTACAGAGGGATAGTGATGGTAGGTCAAGGGACACAGACTTTCTTTCCTTTTCCATATTATTTCCTGCCAGAGTTCATCACTGAGTGAGCCCAACCAGAATCTAAAGATTATAGAAATTTACTGATATGGTCCATAAGAGTCAGACTTCTGGAACAAAGAGAGGGATTAAGAACATGGAAAGTATATGGACCACATCTTCTTTATCCATTCGTCTGTTGAAGGGCATCTTGGTTCTTTCCACAGTTTGGCGACCATGGCCATTGCTGCTATAAACATTGGGGTACAGATGGCCCTTCTTTTCACCACATCTGTATCCTTGGGGTAAATACCCAGGTGGGTATTGTGGAGGGCAAGCATTGCATGGAGCACTGGGTGTGGTGTAAAACTATGTATGAATTCTGTTACGCTGAAAAGAAATAAAAAAAAAAAAAGCTTAAATAAATAAATAAATAAATAAAAAATAAAGTGTAAAGTACATTTGAAAGAAAAAAAAAAGAACATGGAAAGTAGATCAAGGGGCACAAACAAGGTATGCGGTGTGACAGAGAATGAAAAAATAATCCTGAAGAAATAGACCATGCAGGTCATTAGAAGACACTATGGTTCTAAAAATAACCACCATGGCAAAAATAAATATAACATGGGAAATATACATTAAAAAATGAAACAAAGAAATAGATCAAACATTTTAACAAAGTAAAAAAACACAAAACAGATCATTAAAATAATTTGAGATAACTCAAATATCTATGCCATATAAATAAATGCAAATGGCTTATACTCAGTAAAAGAAAAAAATGAAATTACCTTATCAACAAAAAAATAAATTATTTATAAGACAAAATCTAAAGCAAAGGGAGTTGGAAAGTAAAAGGATTTGCAAAGAAATATTTGTAAGATGCAAATTAAACAACAGAAAAGAACAATGGGCATGATCTTTCCCTCAGATAAAGATAAATTCACTTAAAAGACATTAAGCAAATAAAAGTAGGGTACTTTCAATAATTAACGGTGAAGTTTATGATGAAGTAACAGACATGATTACAAAATAACACTAGCATCAATAATCACAAAGCAAAGATTACTAGATTTAAAAACATATAAAAACCCAAGAGAATTTAATTAGCAAAATACTCTTCAATTCATCACTCTCAGTCTATGACAGAGCCAATGGATACTTTTCAAAAACCAGAAGATACAGATGACCTAACTGACACAAGTAATAATTTATATCTCTATATAAAATGAATTGGGAAGTTTTCCTACCATCCCTATTTTCTGAGTTGGCATATTATTGATATTTTTATCCTTAAATATTTGATGGAATTTATAAGCAAAGCCATCTGAACCTACAGAAATATTTACATTTATCAAAACTTACTGTAAACAAATAGAAAATCAAAAAAAGACAACCATAAAAAAGAAAAAGACATCAAGAGCTACTTCCTGAAGAGCACTAGGCTAAGATACTTTTCAGAAGAGATCTATAACATCTCTCAAGACCAGACAAGTTAATGCTATTTAAATTTTCCAAAACACAGAAAGAGAAAGCTTTTAAATTCTTTATGTGAATCGAGTTTAACAACTTAAAAACAACTTCAGAAGCAACAAATATTGCAAGAAAAAATGATGTGGGCAAATCTCACCATGACAAATGATGATAAATTCTAAGTAAAATATTAAGCAGAAAGCAGCACATTCAAAGGATCAAATGGGATTTTTTTAATAGAAATGCAACAATGGTTAAAAACAAACAGAAATATATAATTAAACATATAGTTAAAAAAGGAAAAATGGGTAATGCCCATAGATTAACAAGAATTGGTAATATTAATTATCCAATGATTCCAAAAATCTTAATGAAATCATATGATATAAATAACCTGATTATACAACTAACCCCAAAGCCAGCATCATGAATAATGAGAAAACACTGAATACATTTCCAAAAAGTGTATAATCAAGGTAAAATATCTACTGTCACTATTATTATTTAGCATTGTTCTTAAGGTACTATCATTGTAGTTATAAAACAGGGAAAGAAAATTAGTATGGAATTATCTCTACTTTAAAAGACTCAAATTCTATACCAAAAGAAAGTAACTAATACTGAAAATCAGTAACAGAACTCCAGGAGTGATATTGATGTATTCTGTACAAATCTGTAACTGTCATGTATTAAAACAGCAAGAGTTTAAAAGATAAATAAACATCCATTTTCAATAGAAAAAATGTTGAAATATATTAGAAATAAATATAATAGGAAATGTTTTATATGAATAAAACTTGAAAATTTTCCTGCGACACTCAAAGTAAGACTCTTAGAAACTTAAACCAGTGGGCCCCTGGGTGGCTCAGTCAGTTAAGCATCTTCCCTCGGCTCAGGTCATGATCCCAGGGTCCTGGCTTTGAAACTCACATCAGGCTCCCTGCTTAGCTGGGAGCCTGCTTCTCTCTGTGTCTACTGCTTGCCCTGCTTGGACTCTCTCTCTGTTAAATAAATAATTAAAATTGTAAAAAAAAAAAAAAAA
>PISX010028151.1:0-21963 GCA_004024625.1 Mellivora capensis
GGTGGTGGGTATTATGGAGGGCACGCATTGCATGGAGCACTGGGTGTGGTGCAAAAACTATGAATTCTGTTACGCTGAAAAGAAATTTAAAAAAAAAAGAACTATTAAGATTTTTTAATAGGCTGTAAGGACACTGTAATGAATTTTGATATATTATTTTGAAAATTAAATTCTTATACATTTGTAACTGATGATTCCTATGGAACAAATTTTCTAAAATGAACTGTTCACGTAAATCATTTTCATGTAATTTGGAACTTAATTTAAATATAAATTTATACAATATCATTTAATATTTCCTTGGAAATTTCCTGAAACTTGTAGACATCATACAGAAAAGCAAAAGTAGCTTCATGATTTTTATAGAATGCAAAATGCCTATTTATGTATTCTACTGCAGCCTATCCAATTACAGGAGACAATCATTTTTAAATGGCCTTCTTCACCAATTATTGGTTCATCTGATGCTTCCTATGTAAACAGTGTTTTTCCTCCCTCACAATAGTAATGGTCTTTAAATTTAATTTCTAGAAATTTTGAAGCCTGTGGATATTTGGTTTTGCCTTATTGCTGTGGTTTTTCAAAACCGGAGATTCTAAACTTCTCAAAGAATTCTAAAGATTTCCTGATAGGCTTTATTGCAATGTTCCTATGTCCACTTTCATTTTGTAATAAATTACTGACAAAGTTCACTGCCTAATGCTGGCAGTTTCTGTACCAGCACCCAGGTTGGAGAGTTAATACTTCTGCTAGACAAGCCAGCCTACTGTGGGTGCTGGTACTGCCCCCACCAGGAACCTTCCTTTCTCCTGAAGCTGTTGCTGCTGCTGCTGCTGGCTCTGTATAGACAAAGGCTAAAAGTCTCCATATATTATGATGAAAATTCAATCAGTATGCAGGCACCGAGTTTTACTCAGTATATTCTCAGTACATTTACTCATACCCAGCATTATGTCGGGTGCAAGGGAAGATTTACAACAGGTATATGATAGGCCTCTTAAAACCTAAGGAATCAGGCATCCCTGCGTGTGTGCACCTAATCTCAGCTGGTCTGCCCGAGACCCCCTAGTGCCTACCCTAGAACCCCACGCGCGGTCCCATTTCTGCTCCAACAAGATGAAAGAAACTATCATGAACCAGGAGAAACTTGCCAAACTGCAAGCACAAGTGCACATTGGTGGGAAAGGAACTGCTCACCAAAAGAAGGTGGTTCATAGGACAGCTACAGCAGATGATAAAAAACTTCAGTTCTCCTTAAAGAAGTTAGAGGTAAACAATATCTCTGGTATTGAAGAACTGAATATGTTCACAAACCAAGGAACAGTGGTCCACTTTAACAACCCCAAAGTTCAGGCATCTCTGGCAGCGAACACTTTCACCATTACAGGCCATGCTGAGACAAAGCAGCTGATGGAAATGCTACCCAGTATCTTAAACCAACTTGGTGCAGACAGTCTGACTAGTTGAAGAAGACTGGCTGAAGCTCTGCCCAATCTGTGGATGGAAAAGCACCACTTGCTAGCGGAGAGGAGGATGATGATGAAGTTCCAGATCTTGTGGAGAATTCTGATGAAGCTTCCAAGAATGAAGCAAACTGAATCGAGTCAACTTCTGAAGAAGATAAAGCTTGAAGAAGTTACTGGGAGCTGCTATTTTATATTATGACTGATTTTTAAAATTTTGTTCATAGATCTGATAAAATCTAGATCTCTAATATTTTTAAGCCCGAGCCCCTTGGACACTGCAGCTCTTTTCAGTTTCTGCTTATACACAATTCATTCTTTGTAGCTAATTAAGCTGAAGAAGCCTGGGAATAAAGTCTGAAACAAGATTAATAAAGTTCTTTGCCCAGGATACGGTTTTATTTTTTATTTCATTAACACTGATTTGTACACAGAAAGCAAAGTTGTTTATAGAAAGCTAATCATGGCATGTAATATGGCTGGGAATCTTTGATGTAATTTGATTAAAGATTTTAAATGGCCATATAATATAACATAGGTGGTATAAAGTTCTCATATTCTAAAACTTGTATCCAGTAGCCCTCAGAGCTATAGTGGTATACTTTATATTATTATATACACTATATAATTTTAAAGGATGGAATATGTTTAGTGGGTAAAAAAGAGCTTCTCTTAATATTGTCTATACTGTAAGTATATACTAAGTGCCTTTAATATATTACTGCACTTAATTTTCTCTCATTTAATTCTCTATCTATCTATGAAGTAGGGGTTAGTAGCTCCATTTTCTAGTTGTAACACAAGGTTGCCTTTAAAAAGTAGAAGTAATCTCTTAATGAAAAAGTGATTTTTTCATTATTTCAACTTACTATTTCAACTTCATTATTTCATTACTTCAACTCTTCTTGTAGGATATTCTGTAAGACCCCTGAAAAAACTAGTGTTTGTATTAAGAATGTCACCTCATCTTAAATTTAAGTTGTAACACTTTAATAGGGCTTTGTTCTCTTAAAAAAATCTTTGAAACAACAGTAAAGTTAACATGTATACGTTTGAAAGAAATTTAGCATACAATATTTGTGCCTGCGCCCCAATCAAGATTCTGAACAGTTCCATCATCCCATCTATAAGGCTACTTAAAAAAATTTGTATTAGCAATCGTAATGTTGAAGAAACTTAAAAATTTACAAATGATAATTAAAATAAATGTGCCATCTTCATCAAGGCAAATAAAAAAAACTAAGGAATCAAAGCTAAAGCAGAAGAGAAAAAAAAGCAGCATATTGGTAAGCGAAATAGAATAGTATGAATGCTGCTGGGGTCAAGAAGCAGCAGATTATGTTGAACTATGTTATCAGAAAGTTTTCAGAAGTTAATAGAACTAGTAGTCTTAGAAAAATAGGCAAAAATGTGACAGTAGTCTTTATGTAGTCCATTGTGGCCATTGTCAAAAACCAGTCTTGACATATTGATTCCCCAAAATTACCCTCCTGCCAAATCCTTAGTCAAATTTTGTTTGTAATCAGAATCAAGACTATGTTTAGGCTTTTAACCACAAAAACATTAGCCAAATTGAGCTCCATGAGAGCTGATGGTAATTAAAACTGTCACAACATTCATAAAGGTACAGCCAACATTTTCAAATTCACTGTGCCCAATACTTTAGGAAGAACTTTACATACACAGCTCATGTAATCATCACAACCACCAGAGTTATCATGACTATCTCCATTCTATTAATGAGAAAAATCTGAGGATCAGAAAAGCTCATAAATATAGAGGCAGAAGATTCAGGCTCAAAACTGTGTCCTTGGTAACTCTAAACCCTGATTTTTAACCTTGTGCTCTACATTCTCTTCCAAAGATGTAAAGATGTCAGCTCTCAGGCACAGCTCAATCTTTTTATTTTTGAATCCATTCTCCAACTATTCGAACCATGAAAGTAACATGAGAGGTCTCTAACCAAAAACTATCGCTTTTCTTAGAAAAAGCTAGAGCTCAGAAAACCTCTAAGAAAACAAATTACGTCAACATGGTCTTCGGCTTATGCTAAGTTCACGGACTCCATCTTTTTGCTGGTCTCTGCAGTCATAGCCTCTAAGGGATGATAATAAAATTTAAGCTGGGACCCAGTATTCAAAAGAGGTCAGGGGACTGTAGGCTGCTTTCAGCCAACAGACGCGTTTTGCTTTGGCCTTACCAAGTTTTACACATTTAAGTCCACATCTGTGCATCAGGATATTTCATATCAGAGACAGAATTCCCAACTCTCTCTTAAAACTAAAAACCTAGGCTGCCTGGGACTCAATCACTTAAGTGTCCAAATCTCAATTTCTGTTCAGGTCATGATCTCAGGGTTGTGAGTTTGAGCCCCACCTCGGGCTCCATGCCCGATTTAGGATTCTCTCTCTCCCTCTCTCTCCGCCCTTCTAACCCCTAATTTTTTTTTAATTAAAAAAAAAAAACTGTGCCAATAGCAGACATTTCCTAAAGGCAACAATGCACTGGCTGCCCCTTCAGGGCCCAGCACTCCCCTTGTGGACATTGCCCCTCACTCTTGTCCTGCCGGGTTCCTCCAGATGTTGGCAAGCCCTGCTCTAATAAACAGGAGAGATTGTTTCTTTTCTTCCTTCAGGTCCACCACAGAGAGCAGTTATCTAAGAATCCATTTATTCTCAGCGAAGTGAATCATAGACTTCTACTAATAAAAATGTCTCATTCAATGCGGATAAAAATTCCCCTACCAACAACACTGGCTGTGTCTCATCTAGGTTGGGTTTCAGTCCTGAGCTGAGGAGACAGTCAAAGGCTCAGGAAAAACAAACAATCCTCAGGTTGTGGGTCTGGAAAAAGTGACTGGGAATGGTTTAGGAATGAGAGAGCACTCATGCTCCTCCACTGAGCCCCTTCACAGGGTATACACTGAGGATATACATCAAGTTACTGTGGTCGCTGAGTTCATGATTATCAAGAAACATAGCAAGTCACACTAAAGCCGAAATATGAGAGAGTTGGCAAAAGGAGAGCGTATGCATGGTATGTTCTCGAGAATTGGCCATGTGGATAAAAGAGTGACTACATCATGGCTGGACTCCTTTGGTGAGTCCTTAATAATTATGTTAATAGCTAGCATTCATGAAGGACTTGTAAGTGCCTCTCACTAAGCTAAGCTCTTCACAGGGATTACCTCAAGGTGTCCTCACAACAAGGCTGTGAGGTTAAAATTATTATTATCATCCCCATTTTACAGACCAAGAACTGATGTTTATAGAGGTAAAGCAGATCCTTCAAAAATAGCCAACCCTTCACGGACTCTGTGTTCTCTTCCAACTACACCCTATTTCTCTGCTCCTCTTGACAGCAAAACTGACTCATCTTGCCCTCACTGCACCCCCATCAATGAGGGCTGGCAGATCAACCTACCAAATGGACCCCAAATTTAGTCAATCTCTCACAACCCATCACATCCTTGTACAAGGCACCATCGTCTCTTGTCTAGACTTTTATCAAGGCTTTCTACCTGACCTTCTGACTTCTGTTCAGCCCAGTCTCCATATAAAAGCCAACAGATATTTTTAAAACATAAATTAGATATTATTCTCCTGCTTAAAACCATACACACTTCTTATTGTGGCCTGAGAAGCTTTCGTTTCCTATCTTCTCTGTTTTGCTCTCCGTATTCCAACCACTCTGGCCTTTCATTTGTTCCTCAGATATGTACATGCCCATACCAGGGCCAATGTGCTCAATACGCTCTTTGCAGAAAACTCATCCCAGAGATCCTCTCAATGTTTGCTCCCTCTTTCTATCTGGATCTCTGCTTCGAAAGTCACCTTCTTTACAGACGTTCTATTTGATTACCTTGTCTGTCTCTTGCTGTGCCTTGCTGTGTTTTTATTCTTAGCACTGACTGCAATATTACAAAGCACAGAGATTTGTTTATTAATTTTATCTTTTCTACTTGAATATAAGTTTCATGAGGCAGAGACTATTACTCGGGTTTTCATTCCCAGCTCCTAGATTTTTCCTGGTCCCTAGCAAGTGTTTGATATTCACTAAATGAATGAATATAGAATAAACAAATGAGTGGAAACAACATTTCAAGGTGGTGTCTGGCGCATACAGACTCGTTTTGTCCTACATGGTAATCTAACTGGAGCTGGCTACCATGATGATTATGAAAAACATAATAATTTTAATTCTTTCTCACCATCAAAATGTGAATATTTGCAGCTGACAATTGATTTTTCAACTCCTATTCTGCACATCTCAACCCTAAGATACAATCATACAGTAAAGGGAGAAAAAAGGCACACGCCAAAAAAAAAAAAAAGTGACATTGAAACTTGGGGGAAAAACCATTGTTTTTCTCCCTCTCTGATGATTTCCCATCCAGTTTTCCCCCCATGAGAGACTCTTAACTGTAGGGAGCAAACTGAGGGTTGCTGGAGGGGAGGGGCATGGGGAGAAAGGGGTGATTGGGTGATGGGCATTAAGGGGGGCACATGATGTGATGAGAACTGGGTGTTAGATGCAACTGATAGATTACTGAACACTACACCTGAAACTAATATACTACAAGTATCAATGACAAGGCTAATTGAATTTAAATTTTAAAAGAAAAATATTGAATATTCTTACTAATAATCAAAATGTTTATGAATAAACATACATAATACAAAGATAGGTATGTACATTATAGGGGAAATATACCATAACTTCAAATTTTAAAGGAAAGGAACAAGAAACTACATATTACTCATGTAAGCATTCTGAAGTCTATTATTTCAACAATGTGAAAGAGACAAATTCTTTGCTTAGTTTGTTCAAATTTTCTGCCATGTGATGGCAAGATTCCATTGCACTCCATTTACCCAAAGGCATATAAAACAATTACTTGAAGGAAGTTCAATCACTCATTCTTGATACCAGGATATATTTAGAACACCTGTCCAACCAAATTTTCTAAAACTTTATATCTATTACCTATGTTAATTGCAGTTTCTTGTTTATCTCCTGTCAAGACCCATATTCTTATGTTTGCTTTCAGTAAAGTTGTTATTGTTTCTGGAACACGTGCTTGAAGGCGATCTTCAATGGCTGTGGCTCCAAGAAGCAGAAATTTCTAGATGTTTTTTGGGAAGAGATATTTTTTTATTACTAGTTAAGATAAAAAAATGTTTAATATGGAATAAATAGGGCAAATTTTGACAAATGAATCCAGTCTACTTATTGTGTGAAGTCCCATACATGTCACACACACACACTTTTTTTATAGTCTCTTCTACTAATCTATTTGTCCCTATTTTGCTACAACATGAGGCAGTGTAGCATAGCTAACAAGTATAGGCTCAAGCAGAGAGAGTCAATTATCATATGGTTTCACTTACTTGCGGAGCATAACAAATAACACAGAGGACATGGGGAGATGGAGAGGAGAAGGGAGTTGAGAGAAATTGGAGGGGGAGATGAACCATGAGAGACTATGGACTCTGAAAAACAACCTGAGGGTTTTGAAGGGGTGGGGGGTGGGAGGCTGGGAGAGCCAGGTGGTGGGTATTATGGCGGGCATGCATTGCATGGAGCACTGGGTTTGGTGCAAAAACTATGAATTCTGTTACGCTGGAAAGAAATTTTTAAAAAAAAGCTTCAAAAAAAAAAAGAGTATAGGCTCATGGTGGTGACTGGGTGGTTCAGTTGGCTAAGCATCTGACTTCTGCTCAGGTCATGATCTCAGGGTCCTTGGAATCCAACACTGCATTGGGCTCCCTGCTCAGTGGGGAGCCTGCTTCTCCATCTCCCTCTTCCCCCAACCACTCCCCCGCTGCTCATGCTGTCTCAAATAAATAAATATTTTTTTTAAAAAAGAATATCTAGCAGATCATAATTAGGCAATTAGATCTAGAGAGATAAGCCCCTGCCTTTATTATTCTTCAAAAAGTATCATGATAATTCTCAGCCTCCTCCTACTTCTGTATGAATTTTAGAACAAATGGCTCAAGTTCTATAAAAATCCTGTTGGGAATCATATGCACTTCCTTTATCATTTCCTGTATTACACTGAATTTATAAATGACTTTGAGGAGAATCACCACATTTATTATACTGGGGTTTTCTATATATTGTATATACCTATCCACTTATACAAGTCCTTACAAAAAATTTTCATATTTTTCCATAAATTTATCAGTACCAGAGAGTTTACCATTTTTGTTCCTACCAAGAATTATTTCCCTATCTCTGTGGAGATTCAAGCAGAAGCTCTATGGTAGATAAAGAGGTTTATGTAAAGCATAGGTTGTCTCCCAGAAGCCAGCACAAACTAAATGTTCAAGGGTTTTTTACATTGCTATTAGTTGTTAAAATGAAATTAAGATATAAAGCAAGTTAATTCTGTGCTGATAATTGGGATTGAAATAATTTATTTGAGATACTACCATATATAAACTATAAATTAAATTTTAAAATAACCATAAAATTTTTAGTCTTCTCAATGACCAGCTGAATTTTTCAGTGCTAAATATTCAAGTATATCAATCTTATTAGACTTTCTTTATTTTCATTATTCTATTTTTGGGCCATTTCTACTATAATACTTTTAAGATATTTCTATATTAAAACTGGATTTTAATGTAAAATTTCTCACAACTAGCAAAAAGTACTTTCAGTAATTATTTATTTTCCAGGTATGAAATATGGATTTTTAAAAGAATGCCTTAAACATTTTCAGTTTTTGACATGGGGGAAGACAAATACAGAACTCTCACTCACAAAAGATTGAGATCTAATCAAGGGCTATAACCTAGTTCTCCTCTCCCTCACCTCACCACATCAGTCTGTCCCTTAATGAATATGAGGGATTGCCAATGAAAGAAGTGTAAGGCTCAGACTCTGTTTAAGAAGGAGACTCCAGGGAAACCTTAAGATGCCAGGAGGATGAAAACAAGGACACTAGATACAATTTTAGCCTCTAATACTATAGCTACGGGAAACAGTAAACATAGCCTTTTAGTCAGAGAAACATGAAACCTCACCCAAAAGGCCTATTTGCCTCATTCCCTTTATCCAATACATCATGTGTGGCTTTCAACAAAAAGTTATAGGGCAGCGCAGGACAAAAATTAGTCTGGACAGAGCAAGCATCAGAATCAGACTCAGATATAAGAGAAATTTGGAAATTTCCAGACTAGAAATTTGAAATAACTATGATTAATATGCTAAAGACTCTAGTGGTAAAAGTAAACAACATGTTATTTTTTACAGATGGATAATGTAAGCAGAGAGACAGAAACTCTAGGAAAGAATCAAAAGGAAATTTTAACAATAAAAAACACTGTAACATAAATAAGGAATGTCTTCAGTAGGGTCACCAGTTATCTAAACATCCACAAGGAAATAACTAGTAAACATGAAGATATGTCAATAAAAACTTTCCAAACTGAAAAAGTGATAAAACAATGAAAAAAAATAAAACAAAATACCAAGAACTGTGGAGCAATTATAAAAGGTTTAACACACATGTAATGGGAATACAGAATTAGAAGAGAGAAAGGAACAGAAAAATCCTTGAAATAATAATTGGTGAGAATTTTCCAATATTAATCACAGGCATCAAAACTTAGACCTAGCCCTCAGAAAACACCAATCATGATAAATACCCAAAATCTACACCTAGACATTTCCTGTGCAAACTGTTTTCAAAAGAAAATCTTGAAAGAAGCCAGAGAGGATAAAAAACAAAACAAAACAACAGCAACAACAACCTGACCTATACAGGAACAAGGATAGTAACTACATTGAACTTCTCTTTCAAAACTATGAAAACAAGAACAGAGTTGGGTGAAATACTGAAAGTGCTAAAAGGAAAAAATACCAAGTTAGAATTTTGTGTCTAGTGAAATTATTCTTCAAGTGTAAAGGAGACATACATGTTTTTTCAGACAGACAAAAATTGAGGAAATGTGTTGCTCACACACCTGCCTTGTAAGAAATGTTACAAGTTCTTCAGAAAGAAGTAAAGTAATGTAGGTCAAAAACTCAGATATACATAAAGAAAGGAATAACATTAAAGAAAGAATAATACAGATTAAATGATACCTTTTATTTTTCTTATTGGCTTAACAGATATGGTTTCTTCAAAATACAATAGCAGTGATGTATTAGGTGATTATGAGTTATGGACAAATGCAATGCATGATAGCAATATAAGAGATTTGAGAAAGGAACTGGAAATACTATTGTAAGTTACCTGCCCTACCCATGACATGGTATAGTATTGTGTGAAAGTGGACAAGTTAGTTGTAAATAAAAATTGCATACTCTAAGACAACCAATAAAAATATTTTTAAAAGAGGTATAATTGAAATGCTAAGAAAGGAGAGAAAATAGATCAGTTAAAACCAGACAAGGCAGAAAAAAAATGAAAGAAAGAAAAAGCATAAGAAAGGGTAACAAATAGAAAATAGTTACACATATGAAAGATATTAAACTAGTAATGACTGTAAAAGTGTATGCCAATTAAAAGCGTATACCAATTAAAAGACAGACACTTATGAGTGGATATGAAACAAAACATAAGACACACACATTAAATATGAAAATAAAGGAATGGAATTGGCTAATTGAATTTAAATAAATACAAATTTAAAAAATAAAGGGATGGAGAAAGATACACATACTAACTAGTATCAGAATCTGTGGAGTAGTTATATTAATTTCAGACCAAACTGACTTCAGAATAAGAAAAATTATTAGGGATAAAAAGAGGCACTGCATAATAACAAAGAAGTCAGTTCTCTAGTAAGACATAATAATCCTCAGCGTACCTAACAACAAGCATCAAAATAAGACAAGAACTCACAGAATAGCAAAGAGAAAGAGATGAATGTACTATTACAGGTGGAGACTCTAATACCTGTCTATCAGTAATCAACAGATCCAACAGACAGAAAATCAGTAAGGATATAATTGAACAGAAAAGAGTCACCAATTCCTTGCATCTAACTGACATTGAGGGAATGTTCACTTAACAGCAGAAAACACTTTCTTCTCAAGCTCAATGAAACACTCATCAAGATAGGCTATGTTCTAGGCCATAAAGCACACCTTAGCAAGTTTTTTGAAAAATAGAAGTTATCAAAATATGCTATCAGACCACAGTGGATTAAGCTAGAAATCAATAATAGAAAGATACCTGAAAAGTCCCCATATATCTAGATATTAAGCAAAAACACTTCTAAAAAATGAGCCAAAGATGAAGTCTCAAGAGAAAATTAAAAATATGAACTAAAATAAAATGATAATGCAATTCACCAAAATTTGTGAGAATCTAATACTCATAAAGTTTCAAAATTTTTAAAAAAGAAACCTGAGCAAACCTAGACCAGCGGGAGACTTCTCCAACTTGATAAAGAACATCTACTGAAAAACCTATAGCTAACACACTTAATGGTGAGAAACTAGATACTTTCCCTCCTTAAGACAGGGAACAAGGTAAGGTTGTCCCTCTCCCCACTCCTATTCAACATCGTAATGGAACTTCTGGTTAGTATGATGAAACAAGGAAATAAAAGGTAAAAGGACTGGGAAGGAAGAAAAATGCCTTTGTTTGCAGATGTAATGACTCTTTATGTAGAAAATTCTAACAAATCTACAAATAGAATTAACGAGTTCCAAGATTATAATAATGTTATAGGATATGTCGTTAATATACAAAAGTCAATGAACAATTGGAACTTGAAATTTAAAACAATGCCATTTACTTTAACAGCAAAAAGGGGTATATATGTTTAAATCTAACAAAATATTTATATGATATATATGCAGAAAACTACAAAACTCTGATGAAAGAAATCAGAGAATTCATAAATGAATGGGAAGATATATGATGTTCATGGATAGGAAGACTCAGTATTGCTAAGATGTCAGTCTTAACAATCACAGAAAGTTATTTTGTGGATATCAACAAGCTGATTCTAAAGCTTTTATTGAAAGGGAAAAGGCTCAGATTAACCAAGACAAAACTGAAGAAGAACAAAAGCAGTGGACTGATATTACCCAACTTCAAGAGTTACTATAAAGCTACAGTAATCAAGATAGTATAGTATTGATGAAAGTATAGACAAATAGGTCATTGGAACAAAATAGAAAACTCAGAAATAAGACTCACACAAATACAGTCAAACAATCTTTGACAAAGAACCAAAGGCAATTCAACAGAGAAAAGTTAGTTTTTTCAACAAATAGTGTTGGAGCAACTGGACATGCATATTTTAAAAATAAAATGAATGCAGACACTGACTTTACACTTTTCATAAAAATTAAGTCAAAGTGGATCATAGACCTAAATGTAAAATGCAAAACTATAAAATGACCAGAAGATAAAAGGAGAAAATCTAGGTAACCTTGAGTTTGTTGATTATTTTTTAGCTACCAAAAGCATGATCCATGAAAAAAAAGATATTTAGACTTAATTAAAATTAAAAACATGTTCTGTGTACAATACTGTTAAGCTAATAAGAAGACAAGCTACAAACAAGGAGAAAATATTTTCAAAACACCTATCTGATAAAGGACTGTAACCAAGTATGCAAGGAACACTTAAAACCTAATGGTAAGAAAATAAATAAACTGATTAAAAAATGGACAAAAGGTCTAAGCGGACACTTCACCAAAGAAGATATACAGGAGTCACTAGTCATATGAAAATATCATACATCATCAGAAAAATGCACATGAAAACAACCGTGAGATACCACTACATGCCTATTAGAATGTCCAAAATCCAAAACACTGACAGCACCAAATGCTGGCAAGGGATGTGGCAGAACAAGAACTCTTATTCATTGCTTGGAGGAATGTACAGCCATTTTGGAAGAGAATGTGACAGTTTATTATAAAGCTAAACATTATCTTAACACATAATTGGGCAGTCATGGTTCTTGGTATTTACCCTAATGAGCTGAAGGCATATCCACAAAAAAATATAGACTTGAATATTTATAGCAGCTTTATTCATAATTACCAGAACTTAGAAGGAACCAAGATGACTTTCAATAGGTGAATGGATAAACTGTGGTACATCCAGACAATAGAACAGTATTTTTAAAATATTCAAAAAGAAATGAGCCATCAGGGTGCCTGGATGGCTCAGTTGGTTAAGTGTCTGCCTTTGGTTCAGGTCATGATCTCAGGGTCCTGGGATCGAGCCCCGTGTTGGGCTTCCTGCTCATGAGGGAGTCCACTTCTTCCTCTCCCTCTGCCCCTCTCTCCTCACTTATGATATCTCTCACTCACTCTGCTCTCTCTCTCAAATAAATAAATAAATAAAAACTTTTTAAAAAAGGAGACATCAATTTATTAAAAGACATGAAAGAATTTAAATACATATTCCTAAGTGAAAGCAGGCAATCTGAAAAGGCTACAAACTTATGATTACAGCTATATGACATGCTAGAAAAGGTAAAACTTTAGAGAGAGTAAAAAAAAGATCAGTAGTTTCCAGGGGTTCAGAAGGAAAGCGGGAAGAATAGGTGAGTACAAGAGATTTTTAGGACAGTGAAACTATTCTATATGATAATGCAGCAGTGGATAGTGACAAGCATTTGTCAAGACCAATAGAACTATACAACAAGAGTGAACCTTAATGTGAGCCATAGGGTTTGGTTAATAATAATTTATCAGTATTGGTTCATCACTTGTAACAGATATACCACACTAATGCAAAATGTTAATCACAGAAGAAACTGCAAGGGGAAGAGAGAAAGTATCTGTGAACTATCCACACTCTTTTGGCTCATTTTTTTCCTGAAAACCTAAAACTACTCTAAAACTCTAAAAAAAATATATTATTTGAAAAATGGCCAAAGGATTTGAATAGACACTTCTCCAAAAGAAGATATACAAATAATCAAAAGAACACATGAAAAGATGTTCAACATCATTAATCATTAAAGAAATGCAAATTAAAATCACAATGTGATTGTGACTCAACGCTTCATACCTACTAGGATGGTTATAATAAGGTACAGATGGTAACAAGTGTTAGCAAGGATGTGAAAAAATTGGAACCCTCATATACTGGTGGTAGGAATGTGAAATGGTGCAGCCACTTAGGAAAACTAGTCTGGCAGCTTCTCAAATGGTTATATACAGTTGCCATATGACCCAGCAATTTCACACCCAGGTATAATCATAAAAAAATAATTAATTAATACTTCATTAAAAGTAATAAATAAAATATATTTATTAATAATAAAGATTTGATAAATAAATAAATAGGTTAATAAATTAATTAAAGAATGTGTTCACATGAAAACTTGTATGAGTGCTTATGAAAGCGTTATTCACAATAGCCAAATGGAAACAAACCAAATGTCCTTCAAAAGAAGAATGGCTGAACAATCAGGTATCTACACAATGGAATACGAGCTGGCCTTGAAAGGTAATGAAATACTAGTACATGTTACAATATGGATGAATCCCGAAAACGTTAAGGTAAGTGAAAGAAGCAAGTCACTGAAGACCACATATTTTATGATTCTATTTACATGAAATACCCAGAGGAGGTGAATCTATGGAGACAAAAAGTAAATTGGTGGCTGCATAGGGCTGGAGTAGAGAATAGGAGGATAACGAAGAGTGAATACTAATGGATATGGGGTTTGAGGGAGGGGTAGGTTGAAAATATTCTGTGTTCATTGTGGTGACGGTCTCACAACTCTGAATATACTAAAACCTGTAGATTATATACTTAAATAGGGGAATTGTGTGGTATATGAATTCTATCTCAATAAAGCTGTTGTATTAAGAAAAAAAAAGGAATGCTTCAAAGTCTAATTCAATCAGCCAATATGTCAAATTTATATTTTACCAATAGAGTGACCCTGGCAACATGAAAGTTAATTACTTTTGCAGTTATTCTCTAAGCTATGATGTACTTAATGACTACTGAAACAAATGTAGACATCGTCTTTCTTACTTGTGCCCAACAGGAGAGAAATTTAAATCTTTTTTTTAATATTTTATTTATTTATTTGACAGAGAGAGAGAGAGATCACAAGTAGGCAGAAAGGCAGGCAGAGAGAGAGAGGAGAAAGCAGGCTCGCTGCCAAGCAGAGAGCCCGATTCGGGGCTTGATCCCAGGACCCTGAGATCATGACCTGAGCTGAAGGCAGAGGCTTAACCCACCGAGCCACCCAGGTGCCCTGAGAAATTTAAATCTTATGAGTGTCCAAAGGAAAAATATTCAAGAGGTGAAGAAGTGCTACTGGCCTCAAGGGCTAGGAAGAGGATCAGAAAATAACTCCCTATAACTGAAAACAAGTAGGATCTTAACAATGTACATGGAATTATCTATAAGAAACAATTTCACAGAACTAGTTGACCCTGACACATCTTTGATGTCAGATTCCAATACTTAACCAAAAAATCTGCAGAGACTAGCCATAGAGTAAGCCATTACTTACTCAAAACTGTAAGTAATACAACATCAGCTAGAACTGTGGAAATTAACACAAGTCACAAGGCAGAAGATTTGATGCTCTGATGGTTAAAACAAAGTAAGAAAATGACAATCAAAGGACAACCGGGAAGACAATTTTTCCTAGGTGGCACACAGTTGTTCCAAGCCCAGAAAACTAGAATTGATGACACAGATTTAAGAAAAAGAAAAAAGAAAAAAGTGAAGAACCAAAATTCTTTTAGACCATTACAGCTTGAAAGATAAAGAAGACAGACAAATGGCTAACAGACACATGAAAAAATGTTCATCATCATTAGCCATCAGGGAGATTCAAATCAAAACCACATTGAGATATCACCTTATACCAGTCAGAATGGCCAAAATTAACAAGACAGTAAACAACATGTGTTGGAGAGGATGTGGAGAAAGGGGAACCTCTTACACTGTTGGTGGGAATGCAAGTTGGTGCAGCCACTCTGGAGAACTGTGTGGAGATGCCTCAAAAAAATAAAAATAGAGCTTCCCTATGACCCTGCAATTGCACTACTGGGTCTTTACCCCAAAGATACAGATGTAGTGAAAAGAAGGGACATCTGTACCCCAATGTTCATAGCAGCAATTACCAGAATCGCCAGACTATGGAAAGAGCTGAGATGCCTTTCAACAGATGAATGGATAAAGAAGATATGGTCCATATATACAATGGAGTATTATACCTCCATCAGAAAGGATGAATACTCAACTTTTGTAGCAACATGGATGGGACTAGAAGAGATTATGCTGAGTGAAATAAGTCAAGCAGAGAGAGTCAAGTATCATATGGTTTCACTTATTTGTGGAGCATAAAGTATAACATGGAGGACATTAGGGGAAGCAAGGAAATGTGAATTAGAGTAAATCAGAGGGGAGACAAACCATGAAAGACTATGGACTCTGGGAAACAAACTGAGCGTTTGGGGAGGAGGGGGATGGAAGGTTGGGTGATCCTGGTGAATAACACAATAAAAAGTAATGAAATACCATGACTAATTTAAGAAAATAACAGAAAAATATTCAGTGATATGGAAAATATTCCCAGTTTACTGTAGAGTGAAAAATTTCATGATCTGAGCAGTATTTTTATGGAGAAAATTTGACAGATTCTGGGTGGGGGGAGATTTTTACTTTAAATTTTTATGGGAAAAGTTTATGTATGTATATTTAAAACCTACCATGGAATACTACATATACAATACACATATATGAAGAAAGAGATTGGAGGGTTATACACCAGAATTTAGTCATTAGCCCAACATTACAGATTATTATTATTATTATTATTATTAACTATTCTGGCTTATTTTCTATGATAAACATGTATTTCTTTTGGATGGGAAAAGTTATAAAAAGGGGTAACAAAATTGAAGTGATCAGGATTCAGAAATGAAAGAAATATTTTGAATATTTTAAAAGCTATAGTTTATGAATGTTCAGTATAAGACAGCTTTATACTTCTGAAGGAAAAAAACCAAACAATTTAAGATTATTTGTTGGGGCACCTGGGTGGCTCAGTGGGTTAAGCCTCTGCCTTCAGCTCAGGTCATGACCTCAGGGTCCTGGAATCAAGCCCCGCATCGGGCTCTCTGCTCAGCAGGGAGCCTGCTTCCCCCTCTCTCTCTGCCTGCCTCCCTGCCTACTTGTGATCTCTCTGTCAAATCAATAAATAAAATCTTTTTTAAAAAAGATTATTTGTTAAGATTTTATTTATTAGAGAGAGACCAAGCAAGTGAGAGAGCGAGAGAGAGCAAGAACAAGCAGGGGGAAAGGGAGAAGCAGACTCCCCACTGAGCAGGGAGCCCAACATAGAGCTTGATCCCACGTCCCTGGGATCATGACCTGAGCTGAAGGCAGACGCTTAACTGACCAAGCCACCCAGGCGCCCCATTTTAACTTTTTAAAATTACATCAGCTTATGAAAACACTGATAAGTCTGTGTTTTCACATATTTAACTTGGCCTGTAGAGTATGTATCAGGTACGTATCAGGTATGTTACCTTTTCAATATTTTCATAACATTCTTCCAAACTCTGCATTCTGTCTTGGATAACTGTACTTGCTTTTTTATACTGTGTCAACCACTGCTGATACTCTTCCTCAGATAAATCTGAATAAGCAACACAGAGAGTTCTCAGCCCTGTAACAAAGAATATAATGTAAACCAATCAAGACACCAGCGATCAGGGAGGAGTACAGAATTCGAAAACAAAATCCAAGTGTTGTAGAGGTCATGGGAATGGGAATGGGAAGTCCTTGGCACAGCCTTACCTGATCTGTCCCTGGCTACCTTACTGATCTTTTTTCTCCCCCTTCCTCCTTGCTTACGGGCCTGTCCCTGCTGATCCTCTTACTTCCGGACACTTGAACTTGTTTTGCTCTTGACCTGGAATACTTTTCCCTGGTATTCTCCTTCTCTTCCTTCAGTTTCTGCCTAACCCCATCATGCTCTGTTCCCCTTCTCCTGTGTAACTTTTCTCCATAGCACTTATCACCTCCTGACATTATCTATCATTGGCTAACTCCTTCACGGTATGAGTGGTCTATGTTTTGTTCACTTCTGTTCTGGAAGCTTAGAGCAGTGCACGGCACTCAATAAATACTCAATAACCATTTGTTGAAGGAAAGAAAGAATGAATGAGCTTTTAGTTCTTCCAATTTCAAAGTAAGCCAAGTAATCATTAAAAGAGCATAAAATTAATTTAAGTTCCACTTTGCAAAGAAAATATTTTAGAAATTATATTGTACCCTAATATTTTAGGCTAACTGTTGCAAAACCTTCAAATAGTTGAGGATACCCTAGAAATTAATGCCCTACAGATAAACTATAAACTGTTATTCTGTTTTGAGCTCCATTACAATACAGTTCCTATATGTTTCTACCTGTTGTAACCTGCCTACAGCTCACATGTATTTTAAGACAGCAGCAAAGGGCCCCAAGTGCAACCTTGCAAAATATCCACACTTCCGGACAAGATGCACATATCTGTAGGAAGCAGCATCTTATCAGATAGACGGACAAAGTGGGATACTGCTTCCAGGTATTATTAGCCTAACTTTTATTTGACATTACACCTCACTTTTCCAAAAGTTCTATAAACCTTTTAGTGAATGTTGTTCTTACTCAAAACTCACTCATGGAATTTTATTTATTGAGATGGGTGACAAGTCAAAACCACAAGGATAAGAAGAGAATGGCAGGCAGGAAAACATCAACTATGTCAGGTTTCTGAATTATATGCACAAAGTAATTAACTTTGAAATATACAACACATACTGGAAAAACCTCTCTTTTTCCATCATGGGCCAAGTTCTTGCTACCACAAATAGAAACAGATAATAGATGGCTTTGAAGACAAGGCTTTTGGATAATGGAAGAACTGCACAGTAAAAACATACTTTTCAATGTTTGCTGGTGGACAGAGGAAGAAAGGAAAAATAATATCTCAACAGGGTGTGTTTGAAGAACTTTTAAGCAAACAGAAGGCTTTACAAAGTCCCATAGAGGAATGAGCTCTCCTTGCCCACTTATGGGCCGAGCATCAGTGACATGCGTTCAGGTTACAATTTTAATATTTAAGAATAGCATTTCAAAAGGAAACAATATGCTAAATAATTTTCACTTACCTTCTTTGGCAAAATATTCCAGATGGGTTAATGTCTCCTTCATAAAGTGAGAATCTTCTGAAAGTCTCTCATAAATCACTGTATCCTATCCAAAAAAAAAAAAAGCTCTTGTGACCAGCATCTTACCTAAGCCTGACAATCCAAATTCTAAATACTGCATTATAATTTTATTGTTATATCTAAGAGATGTGAAGGAACTTGAGCAGCCTCAGAGAAGGCACAACTCCAAAAAGGATACATTACATACAGAGGAACAGAGGTATAGATTTCTCACTGAGACAATGCAAGTGATAAACCAGTGAGGCAAAAGCTTTAAAAACAGAAAGAAAAACACTGTCAACCTAGAATCCTAGATTCTGCAAAAATTTATTTCAAAATGAATGTGAGAGAAAATAAAGACGAGATAAAAATATTTTCAGACATAAACAGTCTAAAAAAACTCATCGCCAAGAGATCCATGCTATAAGATATGGTAAAGGGAATCCACCAGACAGAAGAAGATTATAGGAAATGGAAATATGAGTTTGAAGAGCACTGAAAATGGTAATGACCTGAGTCTGTGTATGTGCATGTATATAGATACACATATATCTGTATATGGATATGCATATATACAATATTTTTCTTGTTTTACATTGTATTAAAAAAGGATAATTGCTTAAGCAAACTTAATGACAATGTAGTATGAAGTTTATAACATTTGTAAAATTAAAATGTCTGACAAGAGCACAAAGATTGGGAGGAGAGAGATGGAAGTTCAAAATTATTGTTCTTATACTAAACATGAAATAGTATAATATCACTTGAAAATAAAATGTAATAAATTGAAGATGCCTACTATAAGACCTAAAACAACCACCAAATTTTTTTTAAAGGAAAGAAATTAGAATTAAAAATACTTAAGTAATTATTTGAATAAAGGAAAAAAGAAGTAGGACAAATAGAAAATAAATTGCAGGATGATGTATTTAAACGTACCTGTATCAGTAAGCACATGTGTAAATGGTCTAAACAGCCAGTTAAAAGGCAGAGATTTCCAGGATGGGACAAAACACACGAACCAATTAAATGCTCCCTAGAAGAATCACACTTTACATATAAAGACACAAATGGGATAAAGAGGAAGAAAAAGACACACACTACCCAACACTAACCAAAAGTAGCCTGGAATGGCAAAATTATAACCATACAATAGGGATTTCAGAGTAAGGGAAATTGCCGGGGATAAGGAAAGTCATTTTGGAATGACAGATGAGTCGATTCATCAAGAGGCATTAATAATTCTGAATGCTTATGAGTCTAATAACATAGTCTCAAAATGAAGCTAAAACTAATAGAAGGAAATGAAATGAAGTAAAAACTAACAGAACTTCAAGATGAAAATCACAAATCCACAATGACAGTTGGGGATTTCAATATCCCTCTTTCCATAATTGATAGAACAAGTAAACGAAGAATCATTAAGGAGATAGAAGATTTGAACAACACTCTCAATCAACTTGACTTAACAAATAGTTAGAAATCACTTCACTCCAAAATAGCAGAACACTCAGGCTTTTTTTTTTTTTACTTTTTAAAATTTTTTTTATTTTTTATAAACATATAAAGTATTTTTATCCCCAGGGGTACATGTCTGTGAATCGCCAGGTTTACACACTTCACAGCACTAACACTCGGGCTTTTTAGATGCATGCAAACATTTAACATTAGATAAGTCACAATGTGAGCCATAAAACAAGTCCCAATAAAATTAAAATATTCAAGTAATATAAAGTATGTTCTCTAATAAAATAGAATTAGCTTATAAATCAATTAAAAGAATATTTCCCCCCCAAATTTCTAAATATTTAAAAACTAACCCACTTCATAATAACCCATGAGTTAAAGAAGAAATCAAAAAGAAGCTTAGAATATTAGAATATTTTGAAATGAATGAAGATGAAAATGCAGCACACTGAAATTTGTGACATGCTGCTAAAGCAATGACTGGGAAGATATTTATAGCACTAAACATTTGTATTAAAAAGAAAGATCTGGAGGACTTGAGCAAGATGGCGGAGAAGTAGCAGCTGAGACAACATCAGGTAGCAGGAGATCAGCTAGATAGCTTATCAAACCATTGTGAACACCTACAAATCCAACGGGAGATCAAAGAGAGGAAGAACAGCAATTCTGGAAACAGAAAATCGGCCACTTTCTGGAAGGTAGGACCGGTGGAGAAGTGAATCAAAAGCGACGGGAGGATAGACTGCGGGGGACGGGCCGGCTCGCGGCAAGCGGCGGAGCAACGGAGCACTAAATCGGACTTTTAAAAGTCTGCTCCACGGGACGCCTGGGTGGCTCAGTTGGTTGAGCGGCTGCCTTCGGCTCGGGTCATGATCCCAGTGTCCTGGGATCGAGTCCCGCATCGGGCTCCTTGCTTGGCGGTGGGCCTGCTTCTCCCTCTGCCTCTGTCTGCCTGTGCTCGCTGTCTCGCTCTCTCTCTCTGACAAATAAATAAATTTTAAAAAATTAAAAAAAAAAAAAAGTCTGCTCCACGGAGGGACATCGCTCCAGAGGCTAAACCGGGGTGAAACCCACACAGGGTCAGCGTGGCCCCAGGTCCCGCAGGGTCACAGAAGGATCGGGGGTGTCTGAGTGTCACAGAGCTCACAGGTATCAGAGAGGGAAGCCGGCCACAGAGACAGAGCCTAGGAGTGAGCTCTCAGCTCGGGGTTACCTTGAACCGGTCGCAGGCTGGGGGAGCTCAGAGCGCGGCCAGAGGCGAGGGAGATGGGAGTACCTGGGGCTTTTCTCTGAGGAGTGGAGCCCCGAATCTCAGCTCTTCCGGGCCGGAGACTAGGAGGCCGCCATTTTCATTCCCGTCCTCCGGACTCTACGGAAAGCGCTCAGGGAACAAAAGCTCCCGAAAGCGAAACCGAGCGGATTACTTAGCCCGGCCCCTGGTAAGGGCGGTGCAGCTCTGCCTCAGGCAAAGACACTTGAGAATCATGACAACAAGCCCCTCCCCAGAAGATCAAAAGAAATCCAGCCAAGACCAAGTTCACTTAAAAAGGAGAGCAGCGGAACTCCAGAGGAGGAGAAAGCAAAGCGCAGAATTCATGGCTTTCTCCCCATGATTCTTTAGTCTTGCAGTTAATTCAATTTTTTCATTAAAAGGCATTTTCCTAGGGTCTTTACCACCCTTTTAGTATTTTATTTGCTCCTTCATATAATCTTATCTGGAAAAAATGAAAAGGCGGAAAAACTCACCACAAAAAAAAGAACAAGAGACAGTACCAAAGGCTAGGGACCTAATCAATACAGACATTGGGAATATGTCAGATCTAGAGTTCAGAATGACAATTCTCAAGGTTCTAGCCGGGCTTGAAAAAGGCA
>PISX010028152.1:0-21958 GCA_004024625.1 Mellivora capensis
ATTTTTTCATGTGTCTGATAGCCATCTGTATGTCTTCATTGGAGAAGTGTCTATTCATATCTTCTGCCCATTTTTTGATGTGATTATCTGTTTTGCATGTGCTGAGTTTGAGAAGTTCTTTATAGATCCTGGATATCAACCTTTTGTCTGTACTGTCATTTGCAAATATCTTCTCCCATTCCGTGGGTTGCCTCTTTGAATACCACATCTTCTTTATCCATTCATCTGTTGATGGACATCTAGGTTCTTTCCATAGTTTGGCTATTGTAGACATTGCTGCTATAAACATTCAGTGCACGTGCCCCTTCGGATCACTACATTTGTATCTTTAGGGTAAATACCCAGTAGTGCAATTGCTGGGTCATAGGGTAGTTCTATTTTCAGCTTTTTGAGGAACCTCCAGGCTGTTTTCCAGAGCAGTTGTACCAGCTTGCATTCCCACCAACAGTGTAGGAGGGTTCCCCTTTCTCCGCATCCTCACCAGCATCTATCATTTCCTGACTTGTTAATTTTAGCCATTCTGATGACTGGTGTGAGGTGATATCTCATTGTGGTTTTAATTTGTATTTCCCTGATGCCGAGTGATGTGGAGCACTTTTTCATGTGTCTGTTGGCCACCTGGATGTCTTCTTTGCAGAAATGTCTGTTCCTGTCCTCTGCCCATTTCTTGATTGGATTATTTGTTCTTTGGGTGTTGAGTTTGCTAAGTTCTTTATAGATTTTGGACACTAGCCCTTTATCTGATATGTTGTTTGCAAATATCTTCTCCCATTCTGTCAGTTGTCTTTTGGTTTTGTTAACTGTTTTCTTTGCTGTGCAAAAGCTTTTGATCTTGATGAAATCCCAATAGTTCATTTTTGCCCTTGCTCTTTTGCCTATTTTAATTGGATTATTTGGGGGGTTTGTTGTTGAGTTGTAGGATTCTTTATATATGCTGGAATTAAACCCATACATGATTTGCAAATATTTTCTCCCACTCTGCAGGGTGCCTGCGCTCTGTTGATTTTGTCCTTTTGTGGCACAGAAGTTTTCAATTTTGATGTAATCCAATTTATCTGACCTTACTTTTGTCTCCTGTGCTTTTGGTGTCATATCCAAGAAATAATCACCAAATCCAATACCATAAAGATTTCCCATGTTTTTTCTAAGAATTTTGTAGTTTCAGCTCTTATAATTAGGTCTTTGTTCCATGTTGAGTTAATTTTTGTATATGCTGTAAAGTAAGGGTTCAACTTCTTTCTTTTGCATTTGGATATCCATTTTTCCAATATCATTTATTGAGAAGACTGTTCTTTCCCCTTTTCAATGATCTTGGCTTCCTTGACAAAAATCAAATGACCTTATATACAAAGATTTATTTCTGGGCTCCCTATTCTATCCCACTGATCTTTATGTCTCTTTTCTCCAGAGCCAAAATATTTGAGCCATTGTAGCTTTCTTATAAGTTTTGAAATTAGCATCTGTGAGACCTCTAACTTTGTTCTTTTTTGTGATTTGGCTAATTGGAGGAGATTGCACTTTTAGCAATTGAGGAAAAGACACAGCTTCTTCCTGGGATGTAGCCCCATACCAGGGTATCCAGATTGGTGAGCAGAACCGATCCCTCACCCAAAAGACCACCTCAAGGAATCAGCCTGCACATCCAGCTATAGAAGTCCTTACCTCAGAGAATACCACTGGGGGGCCAGATGACCCATGTGGTCTTCTAAGTGTGATCACTTCTTCCTTTTAGCAAAACCAGTCTGTCAGAGCTGTTGACATTCCTCAGTGATTAGATATAGAAATGCACCAAGTTGCTTTGACATTGTGCAGATGGGCTCTCATTTCCCTTTGTTCTTCTGTGATGCCCCGTTTAGGGCGAGGGTGTTAGGAAGAGCCATGGGTAGCATTTGTTCATTGCTCTTGCTCCAAGGGGACTGGTGAGAATGTGATCTCCTCACCAAGACCCAACAGAGAAATACATAGCATCCCCAGGCATTATTGTATTACATGAACACTGCAACTGGTCTTCTCTGGCTGTTGTTATAAATAATGTCTTTTTTTCTGTTTTGATGAGTTCCTAAGAGACTGCAAGGTAAATGCGCAACCCAGCTTTAACAACTGTGCAGGATTTTCTGGCATATATTTTTGAGTAGTAGCTTTAGCTAGTCCTACTATATTTGTAAATGGCATCCATACTCTTTGGAGTAAGAAGAGGCTTGAGAATATACTTCATGTCATAATATATCTACATCTGTTTGACAACTAAGAGAACATATATATTATTAAGGCTCATTTTGTTGCATTTAACAGAAAATGAACTCAAACCACTTTAAGCAAAAAGTGGGGGGGTGTATTTGTTCATAGAACTGGAAAGAATGGCTGGGTCTAGGGTCTCAAAGACATTATCAAGACAGTTTCTCCCATTTCCTGTCTCGGACTCTAGTTTTTGTTTCCTCTGTGATGGCTGCATTCTTAGTAGGGCTATTCTATCAGGTGGCAAATTGGTCCCAAAGGACTAGCTTACAGGCTACCTCCTTAGCAATCCTGGTGGACCAGAAGGACATACATCTCCCAGTAGCTCCATCCTGAACCCTGGGAGGTTTCTCATTGTCCTGCCTTGGCCCATGTGCCCACCCCTGAACCAATCCATAAATCACAAGCAGTCAGTGCTCTGGGTGGTCAGGTATGAATCACTTGGCTCCCCCACTGCTACGGATGGAGTCCTGGGGCTAATTTTCATGGACAGACCATGGAAATTGGAAAACTAGGATGATTTTGCTATAAAAGAATACAAAGGGATGCTGATCAGCAAAGACTGATTTTCTCTATACCATACATAAAGGATTGATCTTGTATTCTTGAATACAACCTTATTCCCCTTCATAGAGGAATGTCTTCTATGGTGTTCTTGCCAGATGTTGCACCTGACTTCCCTTTGAACATATACCAGAACTCACAACATCCAGTTGTCTTCCATTCCTGTGCTGGACAATCCTAGTTGTCAGAAAAATTTTCTTTCTTTCTTTCTCTTTCTTTCTCTCTTTCTTTCTTTCTTTCTTTCTTTTAGCCAATCTGTGTCTTCCTATAACTTCTAAGGAATTACCTTAACTCTAAGCATCAGAACTCAATGGTTTAAAATTATCACTTTATCTTCCTAAAAGAGTGCTTTAAATTTGAGTCATATTTCAGTGTGCTTTTTATATTTCATGTTCTATCTTGCTAGTGTCCTTTGAAGATTCCTGATACCATCCCTATGCCACATCAAGAATACTTTCTACAGGGGCGCCTGGGTGGCTCAGTGGGTTAAAGCCTCTGCCTTCAGTTCAGGTCATGATCCCAGAGTCCTGGGATCAAGCCCCACATCGGGCTCTCTGCTCCACGGGGAGCCTGCTTCCTCCTCTCTCTCTGCCTGCCTCTCTGCCTACTTGTGATCTTTGTCAAATAAATAAATAAAATCTTAAAAAAAAAAAAAAAAGAATACTTTCTACAGATCCAATGGACTCTACTGATCTTTTGGACTTTACCAGCCACCAGAGATTTCTACCTGGTATGTATTATGCCATTAGGTAACTTAATGGCTCATGTGTTGGAAATAGTTTCCAAATATTGATTAAAATCTGCTTCTAACTGCCATAGTAGGCCCAAATACGAATTAATTTTTACCAGTCACATCATAATTTTGGTTCATATTATACTTAATAATAATAGCTACCATTTATTGAGTGTCAGATCCCTTATATAATTTATCTGTAATCCCTACAATAACTCTTAAGCTTACTGTTATTACCATCCCATTTTACAGACAAGGAAGTTGATATTCAAGTTAAGGATCTCAAGTGGTAAAGTGCTATTTGGGCTCAAATGTCTTTGATTCCAAAACCAAGTTTTTTTTCTATCATACTTAAAGCTCCACACTTAAGGTCAGTTGAGATCATCAGACCTGTGTTATTTGAACTCCTGTCAGTCACTATCCACCCTTGTACCTGTGAGTAATGAATTTGTGTTCACCTTAGTGTGGGGCAATGTATAAAACAGGTAACATAGCCAGTCTGGGGCTGCTATCCTTAGAAAGACCTGTTTGCGGAGTTAGTCCTTGACCAGAGTCTTAGGAACTGGATTTGGGGAGGGATCCTCCCACTCACTGATAAGAATGAATCACTGTGTCGGAAACCGTGAACACATGCTTTCTTTCCAGGAGCATGGAATTTCGGAACGTTAAACAGAAGGTGCCTATATAGCCAGCCCTCCATAAAAACTCTGGGCACTGATTGTTTAATGAGTGTCCCCCGTAGATGTTTAACATATGTTGTCTCAGTTCATTGCTTACTTCTAAGCACATCGTGTGAGACTCCACTAGGAGAGGGGTCTTAGCAGCTTGGGGCTGGTTTCCTCTGGGCTTGCCCATGAGCCTTTTCTCTTTGCTGATTTTGCTTTGTATCCTTTCACTGTAATAAATCATAGACGTTCGTATAATATACTGAGTCCTCTGAGTCCTCCTAACAGATCACTAAACGGGGGTGGGGGATTGTCTTAGGGATCCCCAACACAGGGGCTTTTATATTTGTTCCTGTTAAATTTAATCCTGATAGGGTAATTTTGAATCCTGATCCTCTCATTCTATTTTTTCTTAATATTTAACTTCATATACATCCTTTCTAGGTATTCATTCCATCTCTTGATACAAATTTTGATTGAGAGGGTCAAAACACAGTATTGTGGTTGTCTCCTGAACCCCTCCCTCTGTGTTGAGATTAAGCTATTAATCAAAATGTTAAGGCAGGGTTTCTAAACCAGTTATATATTTTTCTACAGAACATACTTCCTAGTACAGGGAATATAGTCAATGGTATTATAATAGTGTTGTAGGGTGGTATTTGGTTGTAGGGTGGTAGCTACATTAGTACAGAGTTGTCAGATCACTAAGTTGTATACCTGGAGCTAATATAACATTGTATGTCAGCTCTATTTCAATAAAAAATTATAATTTTAATTTTATAATAAATGTGTTCTCTGAGAAAAGGAAGGAAGGAAGGAAGGAAGAAGGGATTCAGAAAGAAAGAAATTGAGAAAGAAAAAAATTAAGAAAGGGAGAGAGAGAAAGGAGAGAAAAAGAAAGGAAAGAAAGAAAAGAAAAAAAGAACATACTTCATATATTATTCCTAAAACTTCTTAGATTTTTGTCATTTGTAAAAATGAGACACATAGTCCAAAGCATTCTCATTTTCTTCCTTAGGTAGTTATATCTTTTTTTTAAAGCTAGAGTTATTCTGACATTTTTTGGTATGTGGAGTCTTCTTTTGCATTGGGTGTATGGGGCTCAAAGTTCCTAATTTGAGCACTAGTATTGGGTGGGGTAATGGAATAATGATGGGTTCTGGAGAGATATGCAGGCTCAGAGTGGGCTGGTTCATTGAATCAGCATTCACTGAGCTGCCTGTTTCGTGCCTGGCTCTGTGCTGGACACCGTGGGCAGCACACTGGTGACAAAGTCAGGTCCAAGCCCTCCCTCAAGGACTCCCAGGCCAGTGCGTCAGACAGTGCCAACCAGAGTGTCAAACTGAAGATGGGGAGGCACCGACAGATGAGGGCTGGGATGGAGGGGCGCTCCTCTTCTAGTTAGAAATGCTACACTGTACACTTTCTCTAAATAAGAGCCTTTGCCAGGCAATGGGGACACAGTGATGACCAAGATAGACCTGTTCCTCCTTAAATTTGTCTTCAGTCTCCATTTCTGTATAGGTACTAACTGCCTGATTTGGATACTGGCCCTGCCACTTGCCAGCCTGAGATAACCTTGGCCAGTGGCCATACTTCTCCAGACACCTGTCTGTCCCTTTGTAAGGTGGAGGATCTCGAAGCTTCCTTACAGCACCGGAGGATGTGATGTGGTAACATGGCGGAAGGGTTTGGCGCATATCACTGCTCTCAGACAAATTTGTTCTTTGTTTTTAAATCAGAACACAGAGGTGGGGGAGGAGCCCCACCTAAGATAGGGACTCTTCCCTGAGGAAGTGATAAGGAGCCAATATCCAGAAACTAAGAAGTTAGCAGAGGACTCCAGTGGAGAGCATGACACTCTAGGGACCTGAGTGGCCAGTATAGCTGGTGACACCAAATGTGAAAAAGAACAGCCTGGGATAAGGAGAGATGAGCAAGCCTGGAAGAGTCCAGTCCCTGTCCCATGTGCAAAAAGGAACTGCCAGAGGCATGTCTGGAGGGGAGTGGAGAGACCTGGCTTGAGTTTTCAAAGGCTTCTTCTGCTCCGTGGGAACAGACTGATATTATTTACTGTTACTGAACCTATATTCCTCCTTTGTCATCATCACATTCTTACTACAAATGTTAAGTACCAATTGACTTATGCTCTAAAATGTTTTGAACCCTAACCCTAGGCTGTTGGTTTTTCCTATTTAAATAATCAGGCCATTTCCCCATTTCTTGTCTTCTGCATTCTTTTAAGGGATTGGTCCATTTCATCTAAGTTATCAAATCTGTGAGTGTAGAATTTTTCATAATATTCCCTTTTTGTCATGTTTCTGCCCATCTGGTCCCAGTAATTGTCCCTCTTCCACTTCTCATACTAGCATTTTGTCTCTCACCTTTTTTCTTGGTTGACCTGGCTAGAAGCTTATAAACTTTACTAGTCTTTTCAAAGAATTCGATTTTGATGTTGTTGGCTTCATCAATTGTTTTGGGGTTTCTAATTTGATGGATTTCTGCCCTAATTTTTATTCTTTCTTCTGGTTGCTTTAGGTTTGTATTGCTCTTCTCTTGCTGGTTTTCTAAAATTATTGATTTTAAATGCTGCTTCTTTACTAATATATGCATTTGATGCTATAAATTTCCCTCTAAGCACTCCTTTTGCCACATCCCACAAGTTTTGATGTTATATTTTTATTTAGTTGAAAATATTTTAAATCTCTCCTGATATTTCCTCTTTAACTCATATGTTATTTTGAAGGGTTGTTTTATCTCCAGATATTTTGAGATTTTCCAGCTGTCTTTCTGTTATTGTTTTCTAGTTAATCCCACTGTGGCCTGAAAGCATACTTTGTATGATTTCTATACTTTCAAGTTTTTTCAATGTGATTTATGGCCCAGAGTGTGGTCTATCTTGATGAATGTTCCTAATGAGCTTGAGTATGTTGGTTCTGCTCTTGTTGGATGAAGGAGTCTATAGATGTCAATTAGATCCAGTTAATTGATGGTGTTGTTCAGTTAAACTGTGTTCTTTTTGATTTTCTGCCTGCTGGATCTGTCGATACTGATAAAGGGGTGTTGAAGTCTCCAATCATAACAGCGAATTCATCTGTTTCTCCTTGCACTTCTACCAGCTTTATTTAGTCTCATGACTTGTGACCCTCTGTTGTGAGGTGTATACATGTTGAGTAGTAGGTCTTCTTGGAAAATTGACCCTTTATCATTATGTAATGTCTCTCCTTACTCCTGATAATTTTCCTTATTCTTAGGTCAATTTGCCTGAAATTAATTAGCCACTCCAGCTTTCTTTTGATTTTTGTTAGCATAGTATATCTCTCCCATCCCCTTACTTTTAATCTACATGTACCTGGTTTGGGGTTTTTGTTTGTTTGTTTGTTTTTTTGTTTGTTTGTTTAAGATTTACTTACTTAGAGAGAGAAAGAGAGAGAGAGATCATGAGTGGGAGAGGGGTAGAGGGAGAGGGAGAGAATCCCAAGGATACTCCCCACTGACCACAGAACCCAACACAGGGCTTTATCCCATGACCCCAAGATCATGACCTGAGCTGAAACCAAGAGTCAGACATTTAACTGACTGAGCCACCGAGGCACCCCCATGTACCTGTTTTTAATGTAGACTTCTTACCAGGTTGGGGGAAGAGAGGCAAACCAACGAACAGACTCTTAAGTATAGGGAACAAACTGAGGGTTACTGGAAGGGAGGTTGGGGGAGTGCTAAATGGGTGATGAGGATTAAGGAGGGCACTTGTGATGAGGGTGTTTTATGTAACTGATGAATTACTAAATTCTACACTTGAAACTAATATTGCACTGTATGTTAACTAACTGGAATTTAAATAAAACTTGGGGGGAAAAAGTTTTCTTATAGACAACATATAGTTTCTTCTTATTTTTGTTTTGTTTTGTTTTGTTTTGTTTTTTAGCCATTCTGTGAGTTTCTGTCTTCAAAGTGGTATATATCATTGGATTAATATCTACCTTATTACTGTTTTCTGAATTCTATTTTATGTTATAATCACCCAATGCATTATTGCTATAATTATTTTGAAGTTATGTTAGAACAATTAAAATTTTTTAAATAGAAGTTTTTATTTTACCTTCACTTATTCCTTCTCTAATGATCTTTCTTTTTTACACAGATCTGAGTTTCTGACCTATATCATTTCTCTCTGAAGAAACTCTTCTAACATTTATGCAAGACAAAGTGCCCTAAAGACAAAATTTTGTTTGTCTGAAAAAGCCTTTATTTATCCTTCACTTTTGAAGGATAATTTTGCCAGATTCAGAATTCCAGACTGATTTTTTAAACACTTCAAATATCTCATTCAGAAGAAAAACAAGAGTGGTTTCTAAAGAGAAGTCTGATATAATTTTTATCTCTCTTCCTCTAGAGATAATGTGTTTTTCCTTCTGGTTTCTTTCAAGATTTTCTCTCTGTCTTTGAATATGATATGCCAGAGTATACATTTTTTGGTATTTACCCTGCTTGGGTTTCTCTGAACTTCCTGGATCTGTGGTTTGGAATCTGTCATTACTTCTGGAAATCTTTCAGCTGTTATTACTTTAAATATTTCTTTGCTCCTTTCTTCCTTCTCTTTCTGGTGTTCCCATTATGCGTATGGTGTACCTGTTGTACTTGCTTCACAGGTCTTGGATATTTCATTCCTTTTTTATTACCATTCTTGTTTCCTTTTGCATTCCAGTTTGGGAAGTTTCTATTGACATATTTCAAGCTCACCAATTCTTACCTTGACCATGTCCAACCTCCTGTTGAGCCTATCAAAGGCATTCTTCTTTTTATTGGAGTGTATTGATTTCTAGAATTTGCTGTGGATTCTTTCTTAAAGTTTCCATCCCCCGTATTATATTACCTGTTTGTTCTTGCATGTTGTACTCTTTTTCCATTAGAGCCCTAAGCATATTAATCATTCTTATTTTAAATTCATGCTCTGATAATTCCCAAATCTGTGCCATACTTGAGTCTGGTTCTATTGCTTGTGTGGTCACTTCCTATTGTGTTCATTCTTACTTTTAGCATGCCTTGTAATTTTTTTGTTGAAAGCCAGATATTATGTGTTGTATCATAGATATTGTGGCTGACAGTGTGAGAATTTATTTCTCTCTGATGAGGAGTTATTCTGTGTTTTACTATTTGCTATAATGGTAGTTGTCTAAGGATTTACTCTCTTCTAGTGTCTCTGTATTTTATCTACACTATTATCTTTGAGTTTCCCTAGAAACTTCTTGAATAAAGTCTGGGCTCTGCAGTTCTTACATCTGTAATCCTCTTATTATATAGGATCCCCTATCCCCAGCTCCCAGTAAGTTGTGATTTTCTGTATTCACCTCTTTCTCCAACTTTGGGAGCATCATTTGTCCCTATCATCTCGAATTCTCTAATGGACCTAAGAAGGTTGATTCTTTTCTTCAACTTTTTGCTTGTGGTGAGCATGGGAGTGATGACTTTTTTATATGTCAGAGCAGAAACTGGAACCAGTCACATTCCTTATTTTTCCTCAGTGCCAATAGGGAAAAGTTTGTTCTGAAATCATGTTTATAGTTTTTATACACTTACAAGATATGAAAACCTGGATCTGAAGATATAAACTCATGTATATGGTAATATAGTCTTTTTCTAAGTTCTTTCCATAGGTTGAAATATCATCATTATGCCACTGGATTTACCATTTCCAGGTTGGCAGATAGCCCCTGGGAAGGAGCTGGGAGAACAAATGGTAGAAAAACAGGTCACAGAAGGAGTAATGGGGTGGAAGTGATGGATTCCAGTGGGGCCACTTAGTGCCTGTCACCCCTAGTGACCTACAGAGTTTGCCATAAAATCCAAGGCCTCCCTTCCAGCTCATTCCAATCTCTAATACCTATGCTTTAAACAATGTTTTTAAAATTGGAAGCCCATCTGCAGAGTCCCTTGATAGTTGTGGATGAACTCTGGTGTCTAAGACTGTGCTATTGACAATAATTCCTATTTCATTAGTAAGAATTTTTTTCCTATAAAGATGTTTATATTTCCTGATGCCCAAGAACAGCCTGGAAAAATATCCCTGGAGATAATGCCAACTAGAGGGCCTGGGCCAGCTTGATGGGAAGTCCAGCATTGCCTAGGCACGTTTTAATCTTCCTGACTCCTTTCCCAGACTGTGGGAGGCACAAGAGTTAGACATGAGTTTCAGTAGAAATGGAAACTGGGCCTGTATGTAACTCAATGAAAGAAACTGGTGTCCATGGATAATCAGCTCATAAAGCAATCAATTAGCACATTTGGCTGTTAGCTGAAAGGCTAGAAACCACCCAGGGGTGATAATTTAGTTTTTCCTCCTCTGACATTTGCACTGGCTTGTCTCTGCCTCTGTCCCCTGGCCTGTGTTAGTCTCTCTGCTTGAATGCATGGCCCTCATTCTGTCCCTCTGGTCACCTCCTCCTTCTCCTTCAAGATGTGGCCCAGAATTCACTAACCTGTGCAGAGACCTTCTGGCCACTCAAGCTTGATATTAATCTTACTGAGGATAAAGGGAGTGATCATCTTGCCCAAAACTGTTTCTTCTGTGTTGAAAATAATGTTCAACTTGCCATAGATACTCAACATTTTGGTTTGGATGAAGTAATGAAGTGTATGTCTCTAAGTTCACACTCCTGGCAGGAAATGGTCTATGTATTTGTCTATCTCCCCATCAGACCACAGGCTCTTTGCTAACAGGAACTGAGTCTCTAATTGTGTCACTTTTCTTACACCCTAGGCCAGAACCCAGCATGTAGTGAAGGTTCAGTAAAATTTGTGAAGTGAACACAAAATGTATGAATAATAAAGTTCCTGGATACTTTGAGTTTCTTCATATCAAAGACAAGACCTAGAGACATTTCACTGCTGCCCTATTCTTCCTTCCTCTTCATTAGGACCAGGAGCAGCTTTCCTCTGCTGTCCTTGGGTTCTAAGAGATATCGTTTGTCAGTATAGGGCCAATGGCCAAGATCAGACTCCCATTAGCCTGAGATGAACAAGAAGTCATTGCTATTGATTTGGCTTCCTTAATTAGGCCTCCTCACTAAGACAAAGGTATCTCTATCTCAGCTGAACTTGCAGGAAGAAAGAGACCAAGTTAAGAGCAGTGCATAAGGGCGCCTGGGTGGCTCAGTTGGTTAAGCAACTGCCTTCGGCTCAGGTCATGATCCTGGAGTCCTGGGATCGAGTCCCACATCGGGCTTCCAGCTCCATGGGGAGCCTGCTTCTCCGTCTGACATCCCCTCTCATGCTCCCTCACTCTGTCTCTCTCTCTCAAAGAAATAAATAAAATCTTAAAAAAAAAAAAAAAAAGAGCAGTGCATAAGCCATACACACCCTGTCCTTCAATCAGATGCCATCTGGGCCACAGGGAGGCATCTCAGGCTGTTCTGCGGGAGGACTGTCTCTTGAACTTCCTCATGAGAAACTTGAATGTAAGTGTCCAGACCAGAGCACTGCATTCCACAGACCTGAGCAGACATGCATGTAAGACCAGAGCCTGCTTGTGCCTGTTTATGCCTGAACAATTATGAAGAGCACTAAATTTACTCTCAAGTGCTCCAGTTTTTATGATAAATGATATGGCCACCCTATATGCTTCTCATTTTGTTTTCACTACTTCCATTACACACTGGAACATTCTCAAACAGATTCTAGATATATTTTATTGAGAACTGCTTCTGTTTTTAATCTCTCACTGATAAAGCTACTTAATAAGTAACCATCATATCTTTACCCTAATTAACACAATTATCAATAATTCCTGAATATCAGCAAATGTCTAGTGAGTGTTCAAGTTTCCACAATTGTTACCAAAAAAATTTCTCCAATTGTTCCAAAAATGTCTTTTCACAGTTGACTTATAGGGGATAGAATCCTAACGAGGTCCACACAGTATCCTTCAAGTCTTACTTCCTCACCCGGTTTTTTTATTTTGCGCTTCATCTCTTATTTTTTCTTACCATTTATTTATTTAAGAAAGCAGGTCAAATCCTATAAATTTTCCCACATTCCAGATTTGACATCCTTGTAGGGTCATTTAACACATTTCTCTGTCCCCTGACTTCCTGTAAATTGTTGCTAGATCTAGAGACTTAATTGTTCAAGCAGTTTGGAAAAAATATTCCCTGTGTACCTCTTGTTATATCATATCAGAATACATAGAATGTCTGATTGCCTTTCTTTTTGTGATGTTAGGGTTGATTAGCAGTTTCAAGCATTGTCATTCTTACCTGGGTACTATAACATTCCTCACAAAAATCTCACTGAAAGTTTTTGGCAGTCATGGATGATCATTGCCTAAATCCATTATTCATTAAGGGTTATTGAGTCATAAAATTCTGTTCCTATCATTTCTTCTATTTGCATTAAATGGCATCTTCTACAGAGAAGCAATCACTGGGTTATAGCTTATATAGGAAATGCAGGATAAATGTTTGAATTTTCTCCCTTCATGATAAATTTTTCAGAATAATGAAGTAGTGAGCTGCAATATTGAAATATGACCAATGAGCATTTTCTTTATTTAAAAAATGTGATTAGAACATATAAATATTTTAAACCCAATACTGAATTTCAATCCATTGCAGTATTATCACTTTTGGTGCTCAAATCAGGCCAGCAGGAGTTCTTCACGTTGCAAAAACAAAAAACTTACCTTTTTATTTCCTGTTCCAAACCTGGAACCAAAAATTTCTGCAAGAAGCCCTGAATTGGTTAATAGAAAATTATGGTTCAAGTCCACACTGAGTCCAATAGGTACTGTGATAGGGTTGTTATTGCTTTTAGATGTTTTCAGGGGGCAGAGCAAGAAAATGTGTCTCCTTTTAATGGAAAAAAATATGACTTAAGTTCTTTTTGTTATTTCTTACAGATTTAAAATCACAGGGTTTTTATTTAACTTCTTGGGTTTCCATATCCATTTCAAAAGCAAAAATGCAGGACTATAAAATGGCTCTTATTGTAAAATTCTATGATACATATTACTGTTAATTCAGAAAAGTGAGTGATCCTAGACAATAGGCTAGAATGAACTAATTTCCTTGACTTTAAGCTTGATTACTGGATTTTGGTTCACATGATAGTGAGATAATTCATTAAATTCCCATGGTATCTTCGTGAAAGAATGAAAACTGGATGGAGTGGAAAGAACTGGTAAATGATTAATGCCAGCTTGAACAATAAACAGTGTGAAGTCTGATATCTAGCTTCAAAAAATAACTACACAGAGTGGGCAATGTTTAGTTTAACAGTTGTTCATGTCAAAAAACTTTGGGACTTTTAGGCTCTGCTAACATCAGTGAAAATAGTAGGATCAGGGGGCACCTGGGTGGCTCAGTGAATTAAAGCCTCTGCCTTCAGCTCGGGTCATGATCCCAGAGTTGGGCTCATCTGCTCGGGCGGGGAGCCTGCCTCCTCCTCTCTCTATGCCTGCCTCTCTGCCTACTTGCGAGCTCTGTCTGTCAAATAAAAATAAAAAATCTTAAAAAAATAATGGGATTAGGGTCTTGATCAGAGGCATATCTATATGAATGAGGTAGACACCTGGTACAATGGAGCCAAGGCCCTCCCTTATAGGAAATGAGAGGTAATAATTGAAAATATATAGGCAGCAAATGCCCACTTGTGAACAAATCTCTCCATATACTAGGAATAAAAAAGAAGTCTTTCAATCAAATAAAAGGCATATATGAAAAACCTACATCTACCGTTGTACTGCTGATAAAATGCAACACTTTCCCCCTGGGATGAGACACAAGATAAGGACATCCACTCATAACTCTTCTATTCAACATTATTCGATCTCCCGTTCAGTTTGTAGGTGTTCAGAATGGTTTGGTAACTACCTACCTGAATTCCTGGGACCAGATGAAATTTAGGTCTCCTACTCCTCTGCCATCTTGTGCCTCCCCCTATTCAACATTATTATACTGGAAGTCCTAGCAAGAAAAAAGAAAGACACAAAGATTAGAAAAGAAAAAGGGAACTGTTGCTATTTACAGGTGACAATTGTGTGCACAGAAAATCCTCTTGAATGTGTAAGAAAACTGCTAGAATCCGTAAGTGAATTCCATGCAGCCACAGGATAGAGGGCCAATAGACAAAAGTACCTATATTCCCATATACCAGCAGCAAACAATTTTTAAAATGAAATAAAAACACCATTTAAAAACATCAAATAGATAATAATACATTTAATAAAATATAGTAAGACTTCTACGCTGGAAATTTAAAAACATTATTTGCAGAAACAGAAGACCTAAGAAGTGTCCCATGCTCATGCTCGTGATTGAAAAATGACATTGTGTGTGTGTGTTTGTTCACAACTATGAATAAACCACTAATTATTTAGGCAACAACAGCATGGATGAACCTCAAAAACACGATGTTGATACATGAAGTTAAACCACAAACTGGTACATACTGAGCAACCCCACGTATGTAAAACCACATAATAGACAAAATGAATCTATAGAGATTGAAATCAGAAAGTGGCTGCCTATGGATTGACTGGAAAGGAGCATGGGGGCACTTTTTAACGTGATAGAGATGTTCTCTCTCTCGGTTTGAATGGTGGTTACATGGATGTGTATGTAATTGTTGAACTGCATTTCCCTGAAATTGTCAAACTGCATTATCCCTGAAATGGATATTAGACAGTAGACATATCCATTTTGATTGTAAATTCTACCCAACCACCACAACAAGAGACCTAAAAAGGGCTACCCTTTGTATGTATATGTCTATATATATATACACATATATGTATACATATGCATATATATAATTGTTTTATAATACCATGACACATATGACAAGGTATTTGAAAGTTTGCTTTCAGAAATAATCTGTTGTGAACAACAGTAAAAATATTTGAGAATTAAAATATCATAAAAAAATTATTTAATGGCTGCAATGTAATTCTTGATAAAGTCATGGATAGAGGGTCATTGGTAGACAAATATAATATTGATGTAAGTAATACATCATATTCACATGGATTCACTCTTAAGCAAAGCATATAAATTAAATAAATGTTACTATCAAATTCCTTAAGTATAATATCTGTAAAAATAATAAATTAAACTTCTACTGCACTTGATCATTTAACTTCTTATATCAATGTTTCAGAGCTGTGTATGTTTGGTGAATGGGACAGGTTGGGAATGGAGAGAGAGACAGAAATGGAGGGAGGGAAGGAAGAGAGAAAGAAAGAGGCAGAGAAGGAGGGGACAGAGAGACACACAGAGACACAAAGAGAGGCAGAGAGAGCTTCCGGACAAATTCAAAGAATTTTGGAGCTAGGTTATCTCCTACCTTACCACCCATACAAAACCACACATGGACACTGATTTTGTGTTCTCAAACCTATGCATGTGTGCATATGAATATATGTGTGAATCCTTTTCTGAACAGTCCTTTTCATTTTTTGGTTTTTACATGAATAGCTTCATTCAGTCTTATTGATTAAAAAAAAAAAAAACTTGAAATTCTTGCCCAGAATTAAATACAGACTTGGTATCTGAGCTAAAGTCCATATCCAAGGCCTCACACACTTAGCCCCCAGCCTGTTGTCCCTCTGCTCAGTGGTTGTGGGGGAGGAGGGGTAGAACTCAGGCTTCAAGGAAGCCAGAGGCCTCTAGCAATGCTGGATTATGAGGCACAGACAGATATTAACCAAAATCCTTAGGAGAAGCTAAGGCTGAAACACAGGGCCTACTCGTTAAACATATGATTTGTATTGTTTCTGAGCAAGATAGAGTTTTTGTTGATAGAAACAGGAGAAATCTAGAGAAACATTTGATTGCAGAAAAATAAAATGACAAAGCACTTCCCAAAGGTTTCATTGAAGACACAGAGAAACAACTTAGGAAATTCTGATAGGTGAAAATTCTAGAACTAAACCCATGAAAGTCTCTCTCCTCTACATTTGGGACCAGTTAAATTAGTAAACATCCCAAAAGGCATTTGTACTTTGCAGCCTATTCTGCTAGAGACAGCAGAGAAGGTGAGGAACACCAAGGGATTAATTAGAGACAGACGTAATTAAAGCCAGAAGGGCTAAAATGGCCCATAGGTCAAAGAGAATTAAAATCCGAGCAAAATATCCACATTAAATAAATAAATAAATAAAGGCAATGTACTCTGTTGGGACGTTTAACTGTTAATATATTGCAGTTTAACAGGTTTCAAGCTAACCTCTTCAGTCTGCAAACCTGGGAGGCGAAGTTTGTAAATGAACTTGACAGTGTGGAGTGCACATCAAATGGCCCAGTGTCCGAAAGTCTTCGCTGAGACTGGAAGTCTTTCCTTAGTCTACAAAAATAACAGACTTTCCAGGAAAAAAGACATGTACTTCTATATTTATTTCTGTATTTGTTGTACATAGCACTTTATAAACTTAACATCTTGTGATCATTTCAGTTCGGTTTCTTTGCCACATTCCAATGAGATAAGCAGTTACTGTGCCCACTTTGCTGATGACAAGGACGAGATTAGAGAAGACATTTTTCTGGACTGCTCAGCATGAGAATAGTGGGGCACAGCATTCCGAGACGCTCTCAGCTACTGCATGTTCCCAGAGTGTGGAGCGGTCTACATTTCTGGGCCCTTTTTATTTTTTAAAACATTTCACATCATTGACTTCTGTGGCCTGGAGGGACACCCAGCTATCTCCATACCCCTCTGACCTGGCTGCGTCCTTCCAGAATCAACAGCTGGTCTGTACCAGGTACCAGCTCTGTCGTCAGGAGGAAGAGCCCTTCTAGAACCCAGCTCCTCCCAGCACAGGTCCTGCTGCACAATTGGAGCATGATGTCCATGACCTCCTGGCAGGAGGTGGGTGTGCATAAGGGAAGAGAAGTAAAGGAAGCCTGAGGATCCATTTTCCTCTTGTCCTTAAAGGAGGATTGCCCTGACGCACGGATTGGGGGTATTTTCCTGAACACCTCTGGGTTGACTTGCTCTTGGGGCCTTTTACAGAGGATGGTGGGTAGGAACTAGAATAGTAGAAGGAGGGCAGGGATGGGCTGGCTTGCCAAGACTGTAGACACTGCCCAGCAGTATTTGCTGGGGTGTCTTCAACTTCCAGAGGTATTTGCAGGTTACAGCTGAACTAATTTCAACTGATGGGCCTGAAGGACCAGCAAGTCTGCTGACCAGACATGGGGACATTCGCACTGACGCTGGACCATCCCTCAAAAAGAACGTGCTACAGCTCCTGCCTCTCCCTGGAGCCTGGGAGGTCTGATGGTTCACCAGAAGTCCTTCAGGGAGTCAGTGCTGGACACTGGGCCAACAAAGATCGTGGATGAAAATATTACTGGAGCCACAATATGAGAAATTTTAGCTACATGAAAACCCAGCTCAGATTTTCCAGAAGACCTTACCCAGGTCTGAAGCAGCTGGCAGGAAAGCTAATTCTATTGATTCTACTGCTGATGTGTGGTCCCAGAGGCCTCAGAAACAAAACTCATAGTGTGTTGCCTTTTTTTCCCACATGGGGCTGTCTGTGATCTTAATGTGCTGAATCTTTTTTACATGAAAGTTCATTTCTCACAACATGAAAATTCCCACACAGAATCAGGTGAAGCTATCCTCTATTAAATAAAAACCAACAAGGGAAAGCCCTTGTAGGAAAGCCAGCAAGGGGGTGAACAAGCAAGTAAGAAAATACGCAGGAGGAGTTTCCTCTGAGCATAAGAGCAATCTCTGATGAGTTTTTAAACCACCCTGTGTCTTAGATCAGCCTTCCTAGAACATAGCACGTTGGTATCCAAGCCACATCAATGAGCCAACCTGACCTCATGGACCCATTAGCGCAGCAAGGGCAGGGGCTCGGACAGAAACACCAGAGGGGGCAGAGGGACACATACAAGACAAAGGATTCTGTTTTAGGAAAAGATGATCCCAGAGTGAGACCCCATGGAGTGCCTCCCATGGTAACAGGGGATTTGAGGATCCCCACCTCAATCAGGGAAGACTCTAGAATCTTAGAAGATGGGACTTTCCCGAGGTCCAGTCATTCCAAATGCCCCCACATGCAGCCACATTCCATTTCACTCATCCACTGGGTCACCCCACAGATCATGACTTTAAAGGCCAGAAACAGGAGCACCTGGGTGGCTGGCTCAGTCAGTCGTGTGCCCAAGTCTTGATTTTGGCTCAGGTCATGATCTCAGGGATGTGAAATCGAGCCCCGCCTCCCCCATGGGCTTCACACTCAATGTGGAGCCTACTTGGGATTCTCTTTCTCCCTCTCCCTCTGCCCTCCCCACTCACACCCTCTCTTTCTCTCAAAAAATAAATAAATAAATAAATAAATAAATAAATGATAAATAAATAATAGGCCACCAACAATGATTCGTAAGCTAATACCCCCAGCCTAAACATGTCTTCCGAGCTCCAGACAATGTCTACAGCTGGACATCTCCCTGGGAAGGTGAACAGACGTCCTGACTGAGTGAGTGCCAGCCCCAGCTGCTGAGGTGACCATCCACCAGCTGGCTGCCAGCTCCTCAGTATTTCTCCACATCCAGTCTCAGCAAAACCTTCTATGCTCCATCTTCAAAATATATCCAGAATTCAACTGTGCATCCTCGCTCCCCTGGTTCCCAGCAGGGTCGAGTCACCCTCTCTAGAAGTGTTCTTGAATGAGCCTGCAAATGGCTCTCCTCCCTCATGGCCCTGTCTCTCTCCAGCTTGCTCCTAAAGCGGCAGCAGAGAGGCCATTTAAGAATGCTCCCCAATGCCCCAGCCCTGCTCTCAGTCACTGAAGGCTCTCCCTCACACTTGGACCATGAGCGGGCTACACTCAACCCTTCTGGTCTCACCTCCCACCCAGCCTTCTTTTTTGGGATGATTTCCATCTTTTGGCTATTGTGAACAGCGCTTCTATAAACCTGAGGGTACAAAGACCTGTGTGTGTCCCTGCTGTCACTACCCAGGATGTTCTGGACCATTATCTCGCAGAGAGAGCAAAGCTATTCCCTGGCTCCACCTGGCTTCCCACCCTAAGGCTGCTTCCAAGAGGCTGTGGGAACTTGCCTCCTTAATCTCTCTGAGCTCATGATCTAACCTCTAAAATATACATCTGGGCACAGCGGGTGTAAATAGGGGGTCAAAGAGCGAGGCTGCATCTTGGTTTGCTGAGAACCCTCAATCTTCTGCTCGGTGGGGCTCATTCAATTCATCCGCTGTATCATCGCTAGGAAGAAGTGGGTCTCCAAGAGGCAGTGAGTGTGTGTACATGTGCCAGACGGATCTGCACAAGGAGAGGTAAAGACATAGTGAATCGCTGGAAGTAAAATCCAAATGATAACAGAAGGCCATGTAACACCACAGCCAGCAACAAGGCCCCAGCACATCACAGTCCCATCTGTGAAGGGAGGAATGATGGCCTTTGGGATTCTGCAGTGAGGTGGGGGTTCAACTCACTATTAGAGATTCTAGAGCAAACCGGTAGTGGGGGCTTCTGGAAGAAGGGGGAAGGGTGGGATATGGTCCGCTAGGGTGGGGTGCAAGCAGAACTGCAGTGCCCACCATGGTGGGGAATGAGCTCTTGCCTGAACAATCCAGACCCCAGGTTCCTGAGTACTAATATGAGGAAGTCAATTGTATATCTGTTTGCCCAAAATAATTCCAGTTGAGGCCTGTTGTTCTGGGACAACTATTTTCAAAAGTGCCACATTCTTGGTTTAGAAGATAAAGTATGCAGTCACCTCGGGTGGTAGGAAGGTGACCAATACAAGGGTCAACACGGAGAATTAGGCCAAAAGTAGATAGCAAAGCCTATGTCACCAGAAGGCGGGAAGCATGGCCTGACTGAGGCAGAAGGAAAGCCTTTCTGGAATAGGGCCCCTGCTAAAGGTAAGGAAAGTGGCTTCCCTTGGTGAGTTTTGCTTGACATCTAGCCTGGAACAGCCATCCCCGGGTCCATACCTTCCCTTGAGAAACCACACAAAGACTTGGACTTTTTTGTTTGGTTTTGTGGGAATGAAATGGCCTGAATGAGAACACCCAGGTTTGGCCCCTCGTTCTGTTTTCATTCACCGTGCAGTCCAGCCCTGTGGGCACAGCGCACGGTGGGGCTCCTCTGTAGGACCTGGTGGGGAAGAGGTCAGACAACCAGAAACTTCAGGCCATCCCATGTTTGCACCTGACTCAGGTAAAAACCCCTGCTTCAGTTTTCCTTCCTTAAACTTGTAAAAAGTCTATAAGTAAATAGCCTGAACAAAGTATTAGCAAGTGGAATTCACTAATATATATAGTTAAGAATTTGTACCATCAGCAGGTGGGGCTTGTTCTGAGGATGCAAGGCTAGTCCTATATTGAGAAATCAATCTACCATATTAATGAAGGGAAAAATCACATGATCATATCAATGGATGCAGAAGAAACATTTGACAGAGCTCAAGGCCCATTTATGCTAAAACCTCTCAGAAAAGTAGTAGAGGGGAACTTCCTCAATTTGACAGAGTACCAACAAATACCTACAGCCAGCATCATACCTGACAGCAAAAGGCCGAATGCTTTCTTCCCGACACTGGGAATGGGCCAAGGATGTCCCCTCTCACTACTGCTGCTCAGCATCACCCCGGCAGTGCTGGCCAATACAACAAGGCAAGAAAAGGAAATCAGAGCCATACACACCACCTCGGGAACCATCTCCAGTGGATCCCTCACCCTGGTGACTACATGGGCCCAGCACCCAGGGATTGGCTGAAGTCTTTATCTGAGAACCATCCAAACATGGAGACAAAGCAGCAAAGAGCTTACCAGGGTAGCAGCTAGAGTCAGGCCCAGCTCCACCACATGCACGTGGGTAATCGTGCAGGTCACTGGGTAACCGTGAAGCACTCAGTGTGCCTCAGTAGTTTTGTCTGTGAAGTGGGACGATAACAGCACCTGCATCACGGGGTCCTCAGGAGGCTTTAAGGAATTTACATCCGCAAAGTCCTTAGAATATGTTCTATCAACGCAGTAAGTAGCATGGAGGTTTCAAGCTACTGCTATAGATTGAATGATAACTCTGGGTTTCCTTCATGAGAAGAAAGAAAATTAAAGTTAGCAGCCTCCAGTACAGCAATGGAAACCTGAGGTTATTCCCCACATCCCCGGTTGTGACTTTTTACAAGGATCTTGCACCTTGACGCTGTATAATAACACGGTGGGCAGACTTTGGGTCAATCGGGCAGTTTCCAGAGGCATAAGATGGGACTATGATCTCTTTGTTCCCCTCTTCCTTGTAGCTCAGACCGCGATCTGGGGAAGTACTCCCAGACTTCCTCCCCACTTTCTTATTTTCCACCAAACAGGTTTTCCCTGCTGGTCTCCAATGCTACTATTTTCCTTTCTGCAGCGTCTCCTAGCCCCTCTTCCCACTCGCCTATCATCTTGACTTTTCCACATTAAAACCTCCTTGTAACTGACACAGACCTCTGTGAAACTTCCAGGCAATTAATCTAACGGGGCAGAGCTTTCAGAGACCTTTGTTTAAAAAAAGGTCACGAGCTTGAGTTTCTCTCACATACCATTTAAGTGGAGCCTACAGAGATAGGTGGCAGGCCAAAGAGGGAAAAAAGCCACCTTTTCTTATTTTATTTAAGGAAGAAATTAAAAATTCAGCTCATGTGGATTGGAAACAAACCCTTTCTACCCTTAAATTTTTCCCCATGTTTATTGCTCACTATAAATTGAAAAAAGAAAGGAAAAAAAGCAACCAATGCAATAAAACCAC
>PISX010028153.1:0-21960 GCA_004024625.1 Mellivora capensis
AAGCAGAGAGAGTCAATTATCATATGGTTTCACTTATTTGCGGAGCATAACAAATAACACGGAGGACATGGGGAGATGGAGAGGAGAAGGGAGTTGAGGGAAATTGGGGGGGAGATGAACCATGAGAGACTATGGACTCTGAAAAACAACCTGAGGGTTTTGAAGGGGCGGGGGGTGGGAGGTTGGGGGAGCCTGGTGGCGGGTATTGTGGAGGGCACGCATTGCATGGAGCACTGGGTGTGGTACAAAACTATGTATGAATTCTGTTACGCTGAAAAGAAAAAAAAAAGATGTTCAATGATTAAATGGATTTTCCTACCATTTAGACAAAGTGCAGGTTACTCACGTTATTGGCCTTTTTTATGCATTGAGAATCCCTCCAAAGGTGAGGGGGGAAATACCTACACTTCAAACCCTGAGCCAGGCTGACCGAAATATCTATGAACCCATACCCTGAGTTGCATTTTTTTTTTTTTTTGGCACGGTAAATGGAATTATCTACAAGTTTGGCTCAGTCCCTTTGCATTTCTAAAGGAAAATTGAGCCCACCTGAAAGGACTCTAGCAACTCATCGATCTTGACCTCTCTAGGTTAATCGGTGTCTGAGCATTTTCCTTCTCTGGGATGTACCATCTCATCAAATCTGGCAATAGGGTGACCGGAATAAACAATGCGGTTGATATGAAGTGTGACTCCTTTTTTTTTTTGCCTTTTGCATCAGAACATTCTTTTGTTTCAGCTACTCATGTATATCTTGAAAGCACGAGTGCGAGCATCTGTGGACACTTAGATCCTGGGGTGAATTGCATAACTACTCGGCATCCATTCCCGAGACTTCCTCTTAGAGAGTGTGGGACAGGTATGTTCCTCTATATGTAGCTCTCATGGCAGGGACTTGGAACTTAGGACAAGCAAGCCCTCAAGATATGAGAACTGTTATGATGTATTCCTCTGTTCACTTTATCACACCAGGATCATCATGATCCTAAATTCTGATGATAGCGGTCCATCTAGCTTGTCATCTCTCTTTTAAGTTTTTCTTTTCTGAACATGCAGTTAAAAAAAGACAATGGCTTCCTTCAAAAGCCACTTATTTTCTGTTGGCAGTAGCGTCGTGTGAATACTGCATGTGAAATATGTAAGATTCCTTTCAGGATTTTTCTGAGTCATTTATAATCTCCTCCCCTGTGCTTTCTTAACGAATCAGTTAGGTGCTTGATTCTCACGAAGTTCCCGTCTTCAAAATGCGGTGATGTATCAGTTCGGAAAACTGAGCAGAACGCTCCATGGCTTGCCTGGTGTATCAGCCACGTCACTCTCCCCCAGTGTGTCCAGAAATTGAAACTGGACCAAAAAAAAAAAAAAAAGAAAGAAAGAAACGGGGCCAAATGGAGCTGACAGGGCAGAGACAATGGGCAAAAGCTTTTGATTACTGTTCTTTGTCACTTCCTCTCCACTGCCTCCCCACCATGCCCAGGCCATTCTCATCGCTTTAAAAAATACTGGGCTGATTAAGGACAGGAAGTTAGCTTCCTGACAAATATTATCAAGGACTGGCGGCCAGTTGCAAGTTGCCAGCTACCTTCCCTTTGGATGAAGCTTCCTGCTAGAGGCCGGTCTGCCTTCTTCAAACAAAGTTGTGCTCACATGGGACCCTGCGCATTCCACCACGTAAAAACACGCACGGGCTCTCTGTGACTCTAATGGGATTGTGGAGGGAGGGATGTTCGGAACCTGGAGTTTGATGAACACTTCCTTCTGCTGCGCTGAGGGCGCTCGGAGGGGCCGTGGGCTTGTGAGAAGGGACACATTGGTTCTTGAAGGTTACTGTTCCAGGATTTTGGCTTTTCACGGACTTCTTCATTCAACACATATTTATCACGTTGGGTTCTCCTTACTAACAAGAGTCCAAACAGCTTCCTGAGATGAAATTCAGGGAAAGTGCTTGAAAAACTGCTTGAATACATAATTCCAATAGGACTTTTTTTTCATTACGTCACCTCAATAGCATTTTTAAACTATAAGCCTTTTTGAAAGTTAGAAAATAAACAGTAGAAATCTGCCTGCGAAGATAAAAATGGGAATTAGAGGCAAAGTGTATGTAAGATTTTTGCATCAGAATGAATGGGATAAGAGAAATTTGCCAGAAGGAGGGGGCTAGAGGTCAGGTGCTATTTTTGTTTTGGCACAAACTGCCCTCACCAGTCCCCAGCGCCCCCCCTCCCACCTCCCTCCGTGCTGGAGCGTTCCCTGTGGCTCCTCCGGGGTGCAGAGCTGTGACGTGCAGGTCAAAAGTCTTATCACTGGGAAGGACCCATGTCTCGGATTACATGAGGATGTGTTGGAAAAGTGCATAACCTGGGAGACTGACCTTCAAGTCTCCTCTGGCCACAGGCTGGCTTGCTGTGTCCCTGGCTCAACATCTTTGCTTCCAAGCCCCTCTCTGGGCCTGGTACATAGGAACGGCTCACAGACTCTTTGAATTTCTGTACCTTACTCACCCAGCTGCCTACACCAGGAATCTGGCACGTGTTCTGGACTTCTTGCAGTCTCTCTCCACCCAGTCTGAGCAAGGCACTAAATCTTTCCAAATATATTCTCACAGCAAGCAACTCAACCCTTCTTCCCTGTTGTACTCCTGCCCCAGGTCAGGTCTGTCCTCAGCGCCCACTGGGCTGTTGTAAGAAATGGTTTCCCAGATCCTTGTCTGGCCTCAGGTCCCGATCCACCAACCTCTCCTCCTTTTGTCTTTCTGGACAAAGCTGACCCTATCTCGCCCTTGCTGAGAAGAGAAGTGTTAGCCTCCTCCTGCCCATGGGGTGATGTGCTTAACATAATATAAGACTGGCAAGCATGTTCCTAGCTCTTACTCTGGGCTCTTCTAAGTGTTCCACGAAAGTGAGCCCACTTGATCCTTGCAACAACTTTACAGGCGGATGGCTACTATGATCTTCAGTTTATGAGGGGGGAACATGAGGCATAGAGAGCTTAAATCACTTACTTGGAGTTAAACTGCTAGTACCCGATGAAGCAGAACATGAAGGTTTTTACAGAGCTCTGCTTAGTCCCGTTTTGTAAAAACTTGAGTACAGTTGAGACACAAAGTTGCATTAGTCTCGGGCTTACAACACCTAAGTGCTGTGCTGTGCTCCCCACGGGGTAGCTACCTTGGGTCACCATACAACGCTAGATGATACCACTGACTCTATTCCCTATGCTGGCCAGTCGTCCCCATGACTCGTTCGTTCCAGAGCTGGAAGCCTGTGCCTCCCACTCCCCTTCACCCACTGTGCCCATCCCCCGGACCCCTCACGTCTCAGTTCCATCTATGGCCTTGTCCCTTTCCTTCAACGATGCAAGCTGCAGGCCATTCTAACCCTCCTCAGGCTTTTGCTCCTCTTCATAGCTCTGCCCCAAATGCCTCCCCATTGACTCTTGGACAAGGTCCCACCTCTTCTTTTGGACTTGGCCCTGGCACACCTCCTCCGTTGGTCAAGTCTTTCTAACACACTTGCCCTCTGTGTTGCACACCTCCACATGTCTGAGGGGCTGCTTAGTGTTAGGAATGAGACAGACAATAGGAACTAAGTCAAGGGGTGGTCTTCAGGATCTTATGATTATTTGGGACAAAGAGGCTAAAAGATCTGGAGCAGAACAGAATACGCCCTCCAGGAAAGGTGAGCTCAGAGCACTCTGTGGGGGCATATGTGTGTGTTGAGGAGTCTGGGGTGTGGGAAAGTATTCCTGGAGGTAATGATGCAATGAGGAACTGAGGGGCAAAAGGGAACTCACACTGAGGAATTGGGGAAAGGATAGGTTTTTTAGACAGAAGGAACAGCATTTAGGAGCTCAGAGCTGAGACTGTGCATGGTAGGTCTGGGAATGTGTGTAGTGTGTGTACTCACTTATCTCACCCACTGGCTGAGCTCCTTGAGGACATTTAGTCCCCCCTGCTGCCTCAAGGAGGTCTCAGCAGAATTAGACTAGAAACTAAGCACTGTAATCTCTGGAACTCTCTTTCCAGTCTGCTAACTATGAGGGCCATGTGAGGAGGCTGCTGAAGTCCTTTGGATTTTCTGATATTCTGTGAACCAAGAAGCCGTGGAAGGCAAGCAGGTTGGTCTTAGTCTGTGAATTGTCCAAGAGCCCTGGAAAGCCAAGATGATGCTCAGGCTCTGATTTTCACCTTTTAATTTAAAAAAAAAAAAAAAAAGACAATGTGGGAGTGGGGGTGAAGACCATTGAAACACACTTAGCCTCTACACGCTTTCTCTCCTCTGCAAGCCTCTTGCCTCCATCCCTGGTCTGAGTGTGGGATCACCAGCGGGGCTGGCGTGAAGGCCTCTTATGAATGCAGAGTCCCTGAGAGACCTGAGAGAATGAATATACAAGGATCAGGCTCCTTATAAAAATCGTACTCTGACCTACGCTGCTGCAATCAGCCCGGAAAGCCAACTGGCTACAACAGTAAGCAGTCCTGGAAGCCAACTCATAACCCCCATGGCCAACAGCTGCAGACGGCCAGGGCTCTGTACCGACAGCTTTGCCTCCAGTTTGCACCCACTTCTCATTTAGGACCAACGGGAGGAAGGCCAATATGTATTTCCTAACCAGTCACATAGGTTTCTCCACCTCTAGTTAGCCTATGTACGGCAGCCCCATGCCTCCAGCCTCCAGTCAGGCCACACTTGGGGCCTTCTTTTTATGTACTATAAAGCGTTGCCAGTGTTCTGCCTGCCTTTGAGTCTCCACCCAGTGTACGTGATGGTGGCCAACTCCCTTGCTGGAGCAGCCTCTGAATAAACAGACTTTGTGGTTCTCATTTGGATGGTTTTCACTCATTTCCACGGACGGAACGAGGTTCCTTTAAGCTCTGCGTACTCTGTTCATTTTTTTCCACTCTTGGATCCATTTCCCTTTTCTTAGAATACTGGAGAACATTTTCATCAACTACAAATATTGACCAAGATTAGGCACGTTCGTGCTAGAAAGGGCATTGTTTTGTATGAGATCAGCAATAGCACCCGATTCCCACTCTGTCATGGTGCTGGGACTGTCAGCATGTCCTTTGGCCTTCTTATAGTTCCACCTCCTTACCTACAAAATGGGATTGAGAAATTATTATCTGGGGCACCTGGGTGGCTCAGTGGGTTAAGCCTCTGCCTTTGGCTCAGGTCATGATCTCGGGGTCCCGGGCTTGAGCCCCGCATCAGGCTTTCTGCTCAACAGGGAGCCTGCTTCCTCCTCTCTGTCTGCCTGCTTCTCTGCCTAATTGTGATCTCTGTCTGTCAAATAAATAAATAAAATCTTTAAAAAAAAACTAAAAAAAAGAAATTATTATCTGCCTAAAGTCTGGGACCACATCCATGGTCCTCAAAGTTTATGTCTAGCAGTACACCTCTCAGCATTTTCTCATTAATCCTGGTCAAATAAAAACAAATACAGACTAAGGTATGGAGACATTTTATTTGAGAAGACTATTGCAATAGGGAGATGGGACTATTGCAATGGTGAGAACTTTCTGAATGGAAGATCGGCAAGTGTCTCACAAGTTTCTGCAGACTGGGGTGGTGAGGAAAGGCTGTTCTGCGTTCTAATCTGGGGGTCAGAGTTCAAGGGCCTGTGGGAAGGGGAGAAGCTTGACTAAAGTTTAGCTAGTATTCTATCCAGATTGGTTGGTAGGAGCAAACAATTCAGCTAATCATTTTATGAGACAAGGAAGGGGAAGTTGGAGAGTGTGTGTCTGGTCTTGTCTTAGATAAGTAGTTGGGCATCCATGGGTCTTATCTAAGTCACAAAACAACTGTGGTTCTTTGCAGAAAGCCATTTTGAAGCACAAAAGTGTGGGGGGATTTCTTGACTACTGTTTTCTAGTAACATAAGGCTCAGGTAAAGTTCAACATTATCATCCGCTGATGGATGAATGGATAAACAACACATGGTAAAAGCATTTAATAGAATATGATTCAGCCTTGAAAAGGAAGGAAACTCTGACATGCTACAACACCCATGAATCTTGAGGACATTGTGTAAATGAAATAAACCAGTGGCCAAAAGACAAATGCTGTACAAGTCCACTCACACCAGGTCTCTAGAGTGGTCAAAATCATAGAAATGGGGGCGCCTGGGTGGCTCAGTGGGTTAAAGTCTCTGCCTTGGGCTCGGGTCATGATCAGGGCTCAGGGTCCTGGGAGGGAGCCCAGCATCTCTGCACAGTGGGGAGCCTGCTTCCCCCCACCTCCCGCCCCGCCTGCCTCTCCATCTACTTGTGATCTCTGTCAAATAAACAAATAAAATCTTTTTAAAAAATCATAGAAACAGAAAGTAGTACAGTGGTTTACCAGAGGTTGGGAAGAGAGGAGAGTGGGGAGTTATTTTTGAATGGACATAAAGTTTCAGTTTTGCAAGACAGAAAGAGTTCTGGAGATTGGTTGTACAACAATGTGGATGCATTTAACACCACTGGACCGTACACCGGAAAATGGTTAAGACAGTAGATTTAATGTTGTGTGTCTTTTACTACACTCAAAAATTTTTAGAAATTCAGCATTGTCAGTCCCTTTTTTTTTTTTTAAGATTTTATTTATTTATTTGAGAGAGAGAGGAGAGGAAGAGCACAAGCAAGGGGAAGGTGCAGAGGCAGAGGGAGAAACAAACTCCCCGCCGACCAGGGAGCCCGACTGGGGCCTTGATTCTAGGCCCTTGGGATCAGGAGCCAAAGACAGATGCTTAACCGACTGAACCATTCAGGTACCCCCATGTCAGTCCTTCTTTTGTTCAAGATGAATAGATATCATTTATCACTAACAACTCAGAGGCAGTCTTAAATCTCCTGAGTGGAAAAGCCATCTAAAAAAATAGTCTCCGGAAGACTCTCATTGGTGTTTTTTCTGAAACATCAGTTAAGTCATTTACTGAGAGGTGGTAGATAAGATCGGTTGACTAAGAATCCCACTGATCAGGCACTTGAAGAGAAAGTTGACTGGAGTGAAATAGAGAAATATTAAAAATAAATAGTTATTTTAGGTAAAGAGCCAGGAGTTGCCTTGGGGCTGTGTATTCCAGTAGGTTCTGAGAGGCAGGTGGTAATCCAGCACTGGTCGAAGCTAAGATGTCAGCGCTCTTGGAAATGCTATCCGCGGTCATCGTTGCCTTGTATATAAAGGCACACATGACCTGAGCATTTCACCAGGTTTCTTTGCTAGCCCAGACAATGCCCTTTCCTGGGCCCTGCATGGGCCGCTGCGGGGAAGTCTTTTGAGGTCTACAGAGGTTTTATTTATTTTTATTATTTTTATTTTTTAAAAGATTTTATTTCTTTGACAGGGAGAGACACAGTGAGAGACGGAACACAAGCAAGGGGAATGGGAGAGGTAGACGCAGGCTCTCCACTGAACAGGGAGCCCATGCAGGGCTCGATCCCAGGACCCTGGGATCATGACCTGAGCCAAAGGCAGGCGCTTAACGACTGGGCCACCCAGGCGCCCCTACAGAGGTTTTAGGTTGCACTGCTGCCTCAGATGCTGGGGAAGAAGCCAATGACAAGGCAACCTAAAGTCCCAAGGAGGATCTGCTAAGTCATATTTTCATTCTTGGTGATGCCAAGACAATGTGGGGAGGGGGGAGAAAAATTGGAAATATTAGTTTGGATAGTTGTACACAGATACTGAAGGAAAATAACAGAAGTGAAAATTTAACAAGTTTTGACAATGTGTGGAAGATGATAGGATCGAGTTCAGTTTACAGAAGTGCATATTCCTCAGTTACAGGCAATTACAAAGACGCTCAGGCTAGCTCAGAAACAATGAACAGGGCCAGAATCTAATAACCCATAGGTTGTGCTACTGTTTTCCACTGAAACACAAAATTTTCTCGAGAGTTATCTCCCTTTTGATCAAAGATAAGCACAAGGAAATATCACTGTCAATCACAAAATAAAGCTAGTCTCATTAGATATGACTTGATTAGTGGCAGAGGTGCAGCAAGAATGACGACTTAATGCACAGGCCTTTTTAAGTTTGCTTTGTTGGAAGCTTTCATAAGAAATCCCAGAATGGACTTTTAAAAGCTTCTTGAGCCTTGAAAGCCAAGCAAAGAACTCACCATCACGTCTCCAGTCATGATCTCAGAGTTGTAGATGGAACCCCGCATCAGGCTCTGTATTGGGCATGGAGCTTACTTAAGATTCTCTCTCTCTCTCTCTCCCTCTGCCCCTCCCCACCCTGCAAATAAATAAATAAATAAATAAATAAATATGACATGATCGTAAAGAACTTTAGCTATTTCCCAAATAGGAAGATTTCATTCATTTAGCAAAGACAAAAGTTTAGTTTTGCATCAGTATAATATTTGATACTAAAACTCTTCTCTTTTTTTAAGGTTTTATTTATTTGAGAGAGAGAGACAGAGATAATGAGAGAGAGCACAAGTGGAGAGGAGAGCGAGAAACAGCCTTCCCGCTGAGCAGGAAGCCCAACGTATGGCTGGATCCCAGCACCCCAGGATCTTGACCTGAGCCGAAGGCCGACACTTAACCGACTGAGCCACCCAGGTGCCCTGATACTAAAGCTCTTTTAAAGAAAAACTTATAGGGACGCCTGGGTGGCTCAGTTGGTTAAGCGGCTGCCTTCAGCTCAGGTCATGATCTCAGCGCCCTGGGATCGAGTCCCACATCGGGCTCCTTGCTTGGCAGGGAGCCTGCTTCTCCCTCTGCCTCTGCCTGCCACTCTGTCTGCCTGTACTCGCTCTCTCATGCTCTCTCTCTCTCTCTGACAAATAAATAAATAAAATCTTTAAAAAAAAAAAAAAAAGAAAGAAAAACTTATAAATAAGCCCATCAAACTTTCACCAGCATTGACCATGACAAATGAAATTATCTTTCTATGAAACTTCTACAACCTTCTCTATCCATTCAGATTTTGTCCTACATGTTCCTCTTCCTTGTTCTTAAACACCCAGTCATTACTTTAGGACAAATCTCCTCTCCTTTCCCTTAACAAGTGCGCATCCTGGTTACCTTGTATTACTTCTTTCTGCAATTGTGTGTCCCAGAGAGTCTCATTCAAGGGTAACTTTTTTTTTTTTTTTTTTTACTTGAGAAAGAGAGAGAGGGAGAGAGACGTCATTTTCTGAACTGTGAACGAAATTTTGGACAAAGGGCTGAGAGGGACCAAGTGGCCCTCTGTGTGTGTCCAATGCCCGTCTAAGTGTCTTAAATATCCCATCTGTGTCCAGTTCGTTTTTTCAGCCTCGGGTGATTGCTCTTAGGGTCCTTGAACCCCTTGAGGACCCTGACAAGGGGAGGGCCACCTCTAGCTCCAGTGACTGTAGGAGCTGAGGGGCCAGCATGGGAAGGGGAAGGTTCTGGCAGGGTAGATAGAGAGATGGAAAACAGAAGGGTTTTAAGGGGAACAGATCAAACAATTCAAGGGAATTTAAAGGAAGGTCAGACTTAGTAAAAAGGAGAAAGAAGGAGCCATGAGGGACAGGGAATGACAGGAAGGAAGATTTTAGGTGAGGACCAGACTGAGGAGTTGTCTCGTTTCCTCAAGAGGTTACTCGAGTTCCAAGGGGTCTTTAGGAAAATTTGGCCATTACTGAAGATATTGAACTGAATCAGTGCCATCATGGCAAAGTAGAGGGAGGGAGAAGAGGAGGGGAGTGCCAGAGAGAGAATTATTGTCCTGGATCAAATTGTGTCCCCTCTAAAGACATGTCGATGTCCTAACTCTGGTACCTATAAATGTGGCTTTACATGGAAATAGGGTGTTTATAGGGATAAACAAGTTAGGAGGAGGTCCTTGGGGTGGGTCATAATCCAATATGACTGGTGTCCTTATAAGAAGAGAAGATAGAGACACACAGGGAGAAGGTGACTGTGCGGAGCCAGGGAGGAGCAAGGAGGGCTCTTTCCCTATGGCCTCCAGAGGAGGACACCCCCCCTCCCTGGCCCTGAACCCTTGATTCCAGACTTGAAGCCTCTAGATCTGTGAGACAACAAAATTGCATTGTTTTAAGCCTCCTAGTTCTGGTATTTTATGATGACAGCCCAGGGAAACTAATATAGCCAGTAACCCAGGGGATTAGATGATTTAATCAGACATAAGACCTTAAAGAAGATAGCGAAGATACTGCTTGTTTTATGCCTCTAATTCTCCTTACACAATCCCAATCACCCCTTGTTCAGACCTCAGTGGAGGAGCTGAGGGTACTTCTTACAAAATAAACCATTAGAGAAACAGAGGAAGAATGGAAGAAGCCTCGCCTCTTCCTCGAAGAGATAAAGTTCTCCTTGCCTGAAAGAATCAGTGTAGTTCCTTAGAGTGTCACAACACACAAATGTCCAGAGCCCTGGATCCACTCACCATCATGGATGCCACACCCCCAGGATGCAGAGTCCGAGAAGCCAGCATGAATACCGGGGTGAAGACCGAGGGGTCCGAGAACCGTCAAAAAAACAAAACAAAACAAAACAAAATCTAGATTCAGATTAAGAAGAGACTTTATGGGACTCCTGGGTGGCTCAGTTGGTTGAGCGGCTGCCTTCAGCTCAGGTCATGATCCCGGCGTCCTGGGATCGAGTCCCACATCGGGCTCCTTGCTCGGCGGGGAGCCTGCTTCTCCCTCTGCCTCTGCCTGACACTCTGTCTACCTGTGCTCGCTCTCTCTCTCTCTCTCTGACAAATAAATAAAATCTTTAAAAAAATTTAAAAAAAAAGAAGAGACTTTATTTGAAAAGACTGTTGTAAGTGGTTGACAGGGTCTGGGGCTGGGGGGAAGGGGGAGGGGAGAGTTGCCGTTTAGGGGGTATGGAGTTTCAGTTTTGCAAGATGAAAAAGTTCTGGATCTCTGTTGCCCAACAGTGTCAATATACTTAACATTGCTGAATGGAAACTTCAAAGTAATTAAGATGAGAGGCACCTGGGTGGCTCAGTCAGTTAAGTGTCTGCCTTCGACTCAGGTCATGATCCCGGGGTCTTGGGAGTGAGTCCGGCTTGGGGCTCCTTGCTCAGCCAGGATCCTGATTCTCCCTCTGCCTGCCACCCCCTACTGCTTATATTGTCTCTCTCTCTGATAAATAAATAAATAAAATCTTTTAAAAAATGATTAAGATGGTAAAGATCATGATATGTGTATTTTACCACAATTAAAGACATTTTAAATTATTAAAAAAAAGAGACGTAATATGGCAGGGAACCATTAAAATTCAGAAAACAGTGATCAAAAGATCTACAAGCATCTCAAATTTCAGGCAGAAAATGGCTTTTTCGGGACACCTGGGAGGCTCAGTTGTTAAGCATCTACCTTCGGCTCAGGTCATGATCTCAGGGTCTTGGGATCCAGCCCCACGTGGGGCTCCCTGCTCAGCGGGGAGTCTGCTTCTCCCTCTGCCTCTGCTGCTCCCCCTGCTTGTGTTCTCTCTCTTGCTGTCTGTCTCTTTATCAAATAAATAAAATCTTAAAAAAAAAAGAAAATGGAATTTTTTTTTTTTAATAAAGAGGAGTAAACAAAGTTGAAAGGACTGGGTGTCCACAATTAGGTGAGAGGGTGTATGATTAGACAACTGATCAGAAAATGTCTGTGGTCAACTTGTTTTTGGAAAATTTCCCAAGGAAGGGCTGTTCTGTATTCTGATACAGGTGGGTCAAAGTTCAGGGGACTGTGGAGAGAGAAGCCTGAGTAGAGTTCAGTCAAGACACGTTAGCAGGTATTTTGTTCAGATTAGTTAGTGGGGGCAAAAGGCTCAGCTGACCCTTTCTGAGACAGAGGGGAATGGAGAGGGTTTGTGTCTGGGCTTGCTGCCGGTGGACAAGGGAGTTACCCACCAGTCTTGTCGAAGCCATTTGTAGAAGGGTGGTTGTTTGTGGCAAACCTCTTCCTGGAACACAAAGTGGTGACGAATTTCAGGGGCACAGGATTCAGGTAGAGCCCAGCAGTATCATGCCACTGTCCCTTCTACCCCCCCCCCCCACCGCCCCCACACAAGAAGCCGAGTGTCGAGTTTTTGAAGGAGTGCTCCACCAAAGTTGGCCAGCCTCTGTCCTTGCTCATAAAACTTCCCATAGTGTAAGCTATTTTTTGAGTGTTCCTGGCACCATGCTGAGGACAGGGCATGTCTTATGTCACTCATTTCTTGAAACAACCTGATCACGTTTCAATTGCCATTTTACAGATGAAGAAACTGAGGCACAAGAAGAATATGTCACATTACTAATGTCACATTGCTAATATCACATAATTAATATATTCATTTCCTAGGGCTGCAGGACAAATGACCAGCTTAAAATCAAGGCTTTCCGTTTTGGAAACTGAAAGTCCAAGATCCAGGTGTCCACAAGGCCATCCTTTCTCTGAAGTCACCCCGGGGAGAATTCTTCCTCGTGTTGTCATCTCTGAAGTGGCTGCCAGCAGCCCTTGGTGTTCCTGGCTCGTGGACCTACCATTCCAGTCTTTGTTTCCTTTGTCACATAGTGTCCTCTCTGGATCCAAATTGCCCTCTCTTCTAAGGACAGCAGTCACTGGGTTAGGGCCCAGTATTACCAATCTTAATCCAGTAAGAGCTCATCTTAAATGGATTATATGAGGATTTTATAAGGTCCTATTTCCAAATAAGGCCACAGTCACAGGTCCTGGGAGGGAGGACTTGAACATATCTTTTTGAGGGACACAATTCAACCCACAGCAGGTAGTGAGAGCTACGGCTTGGAATCACTCCCCAGTCATCTGCAGAGTGGGAATCTCAGGCCGCAGGCACTGGTCAAAATGACCCTTGAGGGGGTGTTAAGATGATATCAGAGGGGCGCCTGGGTGGCTCAGAGGGTTAAGCCTCTGCCTTCAGCTCAGGTCATGGTCTTGGGGTCCTGGGATCGAGCCCCGCATCAGGCTCTCTGCTCAGCGGGGAGCCTGCTTCCTCCTCTCTCTCTGCCTGCCTCTCTGCCTGCTTGTGATCTCTCTCTCTCTGTGTCAAATAAATAAAATATTTTAAAAAAAGACGATATCAGAATGTCTATTTTTAAATTTCATCTTTAAGAAAATTCCATTTGTGTTTTATGATGTACGTCATGTATTCGCAACAGTACATGAATGTGTTCTATAAAGGTACGAATATTCAGTGTAACTGATCAGTGAATGAAAAAGAAAATTAAGGCCTTGTACCTACTCTGCTCCCTCTTACCCATCTCTTAAACTGGTCGTCACTGGTGGTGTATTATTTTCTCTTTTTAACAGTTGCCTCAGCAAAGTAGCATTCCACTATTTGTAGTGAGGGGTTTTGAGTTCCCCTCGCTCCCAGGATTTGGTTGAAAAGGGTTTAGTTTGGAAAAAGGACAGTCACCGGGCCTGAGCCAAGGTGACAGGTGGATAGAATCTTAAGAATGAGGCGATTTGACGAGATTCTTCCCCTTCAGTTTGTATCCTTATGTATTTCAATAACTTTGTCTAATGATCAGTTTCCTTTTCAACACCCCAGACAGAAAGGGAGAGCTAGTGTTTAATATAATTTAAGTCTGAAGACATGCTGTTAATGATCCAAACAATTTAACATCAGTTGTTGGGGACTGGGGAGGCGTATCTTTTTTGGACTTTTTGTGAGATACAGTTTTTCAAAAGGAGAAACACTGCAACCAGTAGCCAGGTTGTGACTCCGCTTGACTTCGGACTTCAAAGCTGCAGCTTCCCTTGTGTGATACTATCCCGAGGCCTGCTCCCCTCCCCCGACACACTCATGTACATACACTTTGCCAGGAATTCTTCCGGGTTCCTTAAGGGGAGGACAGGGATATGCTCACAGGTAACTAGATCTCAAAATGATAATATGCATTTGAAAATCCATTTGTTAAGTGTTTCTTTCTTTCTTTTTTGAAAATCCATTCGTTTATATATTTTAAAAACAGGAGGAAGTCAAGGTAAACAAGGCAAAATGGATACATGTGAAAAGGTATTCAGCTATCTGTGGAAAAGAATTGCTCAGAAGAACAAAGGGTAGTATGATGTTAAATGAGTCATGGTGTTCTCCAAGAGAGTAAAATGGTATTCTTGTAAGTTATGGTTTAATTCTTAGAACATCTGACAGAAGGGTCTATTGATTACTGGGGCGGGGGAGCTGTTCCCCTCCTCACCGGCTGTTTGAGCTCCTGTGTGGGCCCAAGCCTATTTTTGTTGTAATTTATCCCACCTGTGCCTGTCAGTTCCTTTCCACCTGCCTCCTCCTGTGATAGCCTGGCTCATGTTTCTTCACGAAGCTCTAAGCCAGTTATTAATAACGGCCCAGCGCGTCTCCTGACCCACCTAAGAGCATATGGTGTTTTTCACAAAAGAGAAGAGAGATCATTCTCCTTGGCTTTGGACTTCACTTACCGAGCCCCTGAGCAGTAAGTTTGGGTTTTTAAACGATAGGACGTTTTGCAACATGGACGTGGGAGGGAAGTTTATGTAACTCCTGTTTGCCTCTGGTTGGGGGAGACTACAGTAAGCCAAAACTTAGACTCCTAAAGCCAATTTCTCTCCCTCTGTTTCAGCCTCCCTCCAACATGTATGAGGCTGTTTGCACAACAGAGGAATGAATTAGAATCCGCTTCCTCTCATTTCCTTCTGGCTAAGTAAAGGTAGGAGGAGAAGCAAGGGAGTAATAAATCCTAAATGACTTGCCCACACCTGGTGGTATGCTTGGGATTCCCGCTGCTCCAGTGGCTGTGAAAGGAAGATGTGGGTCTTGTCGTTCCCTCGTGCCGGAGTCTCCATTCAGACACGGCACCTGTCTTGTTCCAGCGATCCATCGCCTTCTTGTTTTCTTTTAGCCGAAGGCTTTGTCTTTGCAGCCTCCTTTATAATGGTTGCTTCTGAGAGTCCTGAAAAGTAGGTCACTGTGTTTTCTGTCTGGAAAACGAGGACCTGCTTGGTCCTCGCGAGCTCAGCTGAAACCAGACAATCCAGGCATTCTTCCGGACCGGGGACGCATGCAGCTTCCTGCTTTGATTACATGGATTCGGTGCTCTTGAACGTGGGCATCAGGCTTCTAAATGACTTGTGTGAGGGAGGCATCGTAGCGAGCTGGAAGGAGGCAGCTGCTGGCCTGGTGTGGAGCCCTGGCCCGGAGCGCTAACCAACTCTGTGAGTTCAAGCGAGTCCTAAACTCTCTGAGCAGAGTGGAGTTTTCTCATAATGTATATAGTGGCCAAGTATACTAATGTTATTTATGAAATCCCTCATTTGAATGTCTCCCGATTTTTCTTAATCATCTCTTGTTTGTTTCAGATTCAAATCTAGACACTCCAGGGTGGTCTTTGACAGAAAGTATTAATCTAAACGGTAGAGACAAAGGAGGGAGGTGGAGAGGGGATGGGGTAAGTGGGTGGTGGACATTAAGGAGGGCATGTGTTGTGATGAGCACTGGGTGTCATATGTAAGAGATGAAGCACTAAATCCTACTTCTGAAACCAAAACTACGCTATTTTGTTAGCTAGCTTGAATTTAAATTAAATCTTGGAAGGAAAAAAAAGGGGGACAAAGAAAAAAATAAATGGTAGAGACAATAATTGGTTTCCTCTTTAGTATGGGCAAGCTGTGTGGAGGTCGAGGCTGGGGCATACGGTTGGCAGTTTGGGATGTGATGCCAAAGCTCCCAAAACAATTTCAAAGTGTAAGCTAGTATTTTCATAAACTTGCCAGCTTTACCCGTATTCTAACATTTGTCTTTCGGTTATGTGTTTCTATGGCTAGAAGGAACTGGTTCCCCGCCATTGCTAGATCGATTCTGTGCCTGGAGGAAAGAGAAAGGAGGGCCGTCTCAACAGGAGATGAGATTCTTGCTTTCCTCTACAAGCTTTCATCATGCACACATTTATTTAATTCCTACTGTGTGCAAGGTTAGCAAGGCATCAGTGGGCTCTGTATCTATACAGTAGGAGAAAGCAGTCATTTTGTGAGTAACTCAGGCACAACTCAGAACAAGTCAGAACAAGGCTTTTTCCGTGGTACTTGAGAAGTTCAGACAGAAGACAGACAGGGCCCGGATTCCACAGGCCTTCGCATCCAAAACTGATTCATCAAAAACAGGCATTGTTGGTTAGATTTCCCCTTGGAAGGCTGTACATTCTTGGAAAATGATTCAGGAATTTTCAGGGTTCCTCCTAAGATTCACCTTCTAAGTAATGGGCTGGTGAGGCATAGAAGGACAGCACCTTAAACTGGCGCCTCATCCTTACTTCTCGACCCCCCACTTCCCCAATTACTTTTTTTAAAGATTTTATTTATTTGCAAGAGAGAGAGAGAGAGCCTGTGCATGGAAGAGCACACATGAGCAGGGGGAGGGCCAGCAGGTAAGGGAGAAGCAGACTCCCCACTGAGTGGGGAGCCTACATGGGCCCCGATCCCAGGACTCTGAGATCATGACCTGAGCTGAAGACAGACACTGAAACAACTGAGCCACCCAGGTGCCCCCAATTACTTTTTACTAAACACATAGTTTCTTCTAAGGCCTGTGCTAAATGCTAGAAGTACAATTCTGCCTTTAAAGACTCACAGAGTTTCATTTAACTTGAAATTCTGTTCTCCCCCTGGCCACCTACCTTCTCAGCTAAACTTGACTCCAAAAAACACTTAAGTGGTTTCAGAAATCAAATCTGTGCCTTAATGAATCCAAAATTGCCACCACAGCATTTATGCAGAGCGTGTGTTGCAGAAAGTAGTTTGAAAGGTTCTGCCAGATACTTTTTAGAGCTCCAAAGACCTCCAGACAGGCCTCCACTCTCCTCCACTCTCCAGCCCCCAGCCTGGAAGGGCCGTACTTGGCTGTATGAATTTTGTAGATAAAAAACGCAGACCTCACAAACAACACCCTCTGTCTCACTCCTGCTTCCTCACACCACGGCAGGACAAATATGTGCTGGGGCTTCCTCCTATGTGCTGGGGCTTCCTCCTAAAACCGTGCAGAGCTGACCCCCACCCAGACTTGGGGCAGTTCATCCGGCCTTGTAAGAGGACACTATAGCTGTGATTCATGGAGAAGGTCGGGGAACTTGTCAGGGAGAAGACTGATAACATTTTGATTATTGTGGTTCCAGAAGACTTCTTCATGTTAAGTGCCCATAACTGGGCAATTTATGTCTTCTTGGGGGCAATGCACAATCTCCTATTTGGGGCAGGAATGTGCCAGTGAGATATTTCAACCTTCAGAAGTCTTGGTAATGGATGATTAAGAGACATTTGTTCATGTGTCAAAAAAGAGTTCATTTTAGGGCCAAGATATTTACTTACAAAATTTGAGGCATGGTCAAGATGGCCCGGGAAGGCCCCAACTGCACAGGATCGACAGAAAGAAAGCATGAGAGGGAGAGTTGAAGAGAAGTAGAGTAGATCCACCCAGGTTGGGGAGCCCCCCAGCTCCCTAAGGGTCAGGGGGACCCTCAGGAGTGCTGCCAGGCAATCCAGGCCACATACCTGCACGCCTGTCTCCACCTCCCCTTTCCACCTCTAGATCCGCTTGTTTCCTCTCCTCCATTGGAGTCACTACTCTTTCCACGGTACTGGGCGGCGGGGAAGTGACCATGTTTCTGATTCTGCCGCTTCACTGCAACAACCACTGTTTGCTGGAGCACCAGGCAGCATGCTGGGCTCCTGGCTTCCCTTCTTCCTGATACAGCAGCAGCGGCAAAGGCTGTGGGGCCAGACAGACCTTCATTCAGATCCCCGTTTATCCCTGGTGTGTGATGTGAAGTGGTTTATTTAACCTCTCTGCTCTTCAGTTTCTAGAACTAAGGAAATAGGAGTGCTAATTACTCATGGTATCAGGTTTTATGTGATGACAATCAAAGCATTCATAGGCTCTTCCTAATGATAGTGACGAGTAAAATCCTTTCAATCCCCTGCAGGACCGATAGCATCTCTGAGTAGCAGGTGAAATTAAGGGCAGGGTCATACCAGCTAGAACCGGGATCTAAAACCAGTTTGGTCTGGCTCTAAAACCTATGTTCTCTCCTCGCTGCACTTTGCTGATGGACCATCTGTGACCAAGCACACATTTTTGTCCTCAGTGGAAGTCTACTTTGCCAAGTTGTGACCTGCCAAGTGTTCCAGTCTTCGCTTGCGACTTCCTTGGTTTTGGACTTTCTGGTCTAACCCTGGCTGGAATCAGAGAAGTTGGGAGGTAAGGAAGGTAGAATGTCTCCAAATAGGCGAGTGAAATGCAGAAACGATTTATCTCAAACGTCAAAACATGGCTGAGGCCATCATGATGGTCTTTGTGAAAGACAGTAGCTATGGAGGGAGCCTCAGACAAGTCTTTGGAATTCCTGTCCTTCTCTGGGCCTCATTGGTCCTATGGGAAGCGTCAAAATCGCAAATACCTTTCCCAGAGCCAACATTTCTGTCATATTTCAGACCTTTCACTACTATTGTTTTTCTTAGCTGGAAAGAGAAAAATCTCTTTGAAATCCTATCTCAAGCAGGAAACAAGGTACAATGATCATGCCGGCAGTCATTTAAGTGTAAAGCCATATGCCATTTATTATGATTCTCATTCAACAAGATTTCTCTCATACAAGACTCGTATCATTGATGAATTAATTTTTCAGATGTGGGTTAAATTTCCTTTCTCACATAATTCGGCTTTGGGCAGAATCTAAGGGAGGGTTAGCTAGTTCAAAAAATGCAATTTGAACTCAAATTTTAGAAACTTATGTAACGCACAATATCGTTGAATAGGTCTGAGTTTTTAGTTAACTTCTAAATGACTCAAATTTGAAGGTCTCCTGCCCTGCCACAACCAGTGCCCATTTCTAGAGACCCCAGGGGACAAATCTCCATGATGCCGTAGAATCGGTAGCCATCCTAACAGGACGTTCCTATCCTAAAATCCCCTAAGGCTGCTGCCAAATTTTGGTTGCCTTCCAGCAACTAGACTTGGTTCCCTAATTACAAGCAAAACACAAATACAGAAGCAAAAACACCAACGAGATATAACTCCCATATGATTTCTGAAGTGTCTAAAATATAGTTTTATTAAACATAAACTTGAAAAGAGACATTTTCCACCAAGAAAGCACCCAACTTTGGGATTTTACTTTTCAAATATTGGCTAGAAAAGGTAGAATTAATACATATGTTTTTCTTGTTGCAATTGTCATTTAAACCAAAGGGCCTTCCAGTCTTCTGGAAACACTTCTACTTTACATGCAGCTATTAGATTTTAAAACCTGTACTTTCAGCAAACCTGGTTGCTAGAGTAAGGTCACATTGGTGGTCTGTGACCGTCCCATTCACAAAGAGCAGGGTATTTTGATGTGAGTGAATGAATGGCTGGCTGTTGTATAGATATCCCAGCAGATTCAGGGTTTTCTCTCCCAGAAGGGTCATTGCAAGACAGTACATCTCATTATTTGACCAGCAGTTCACATACACAGAAAGGAGTTGGGACCGAAGAGGAAGAGTGGCCATTAATAATTACATGTGGATATTTCCACTTCAGTATGGTCAATTTCCACTGTAATACAGATTTTTCAAAAGTAACTTTTTGTTTGGAAATATTAGTAAATCTATGTATTTGCAAGATGGTGCCATCTGGAGCCCTGGGCTAGGAGAATCTAGGACCCAGCACAGAATACTGAGTGGCCCTGGGTAGTTGCTCCATGTTCTAATGGTGTGTGGCCACAGCCTGGCACAGGCTAGCTCCTCAATAAATGGGAATTACTGTACTTTACTGGAGTGACCTATTAGGTAAAAATGGACAGATTTCAATTACATGTCATTTTTTAATATGTGTCTTTAGGCAACTTTGCTCAGTATTATCTTGACCATTAGATACTGATGGAAACAGGAGTAGGATGAACAAATTCTTGTTAAAAAAGAAAATATTTTTGAACTATGACTCAAGAGTTTAAGACTATAAACTTGAATCCAATGAAAATTGTTTTTCTTTTGACTGAAAAAGAGACTTTCCAAAGTATGTTCTGTTCTTTGTCTTGACCAAGAATCCATGCCCAGTAAGGGGAAATAGTAGAGGTTGAGGGAAATTGAGAAAATGGTGAGGTCTTACTTGGGGGAGGGGGTGCAAGCCATTTAGCAAATCCACTCTTCTTATGGTTGCAAAAGTCAGAGTTGATTTGAGAAGCCCCATTTTATATAAAAACAAGTTCATAAAGGCTTTAAAGGCAAGAGCCTGGGATGCCTGGGTGGCTCAGTTGGTTAAGCGGCTGCCTTCGGCTCAGGTCATGATCCCAGCGTCCTGGGATCGAGTCCGCATCAGGCTCCTTGCTCGGCAGGGAGCCTGCTTCTCCCCCTGCCTCTGCCTGCCACTCTGTCTGCCTGTGCTCACTCGCTCTCTCTCCCTCTCTCTCTGACAAATAAATAAATTAAGAAAAAGAAAAAAAAAAAAAGGCAAGAGCCCAGGGCCACCTGGGTGGTTCAGTCATTAAGTGTCTGCCTTAGGCTCAGGTCATGATCCTGGGGTCGGGATCGAGCCCCACATCGGGCTCCCTGCTCGGTGGGAAGCTTGATTCTCCTCCCACTCCCCCTGCTTGTGTTCCTTCTCTTATTGTCTCTCTCTCTCTGTCAAATAAATAAATAAAATCTTAAAAAAAAAAGGCAAGAGCCAACAAGCTGATGGCAGGAGGAAGAACAGGGTAGACAGTGAAATTCCATTCTCAGAGACCAAAGTTTATTGCTACTCTCCATTTGTCCAACTTTGTGGGATACCACTTTTCAGCCACTGATAAACAATGAACAGATCACTTTGAATTAGATTATTTGGACTCTTTCTGGAGTCAAAAGATAAAATAAATACAAATTTTAAAAAACAGATAAGAGTATTTGCAGTACAACTTTCTATAAAATAATAATTTGATTCCCAGTACCTTCTGAAATAGGGAAAAGAAAGGTAGTAGAAGTGAGATGCAAATGAGATGATAAATTATTTGCAATCTTCTGAAATTTCGACATGAAGACCCAAAATAATCGGGGATGTCTTAGATTAGAAATTGGAGATTATTTTAGTTATGACTTTTAAATACTATATTCAAGATAAGCCTGTGGTCTCGAAATAGTCACACTCAATATGGTCTATCATACTCTTAAAAGTGTCCTAATTTATTTGAAATTTGCTTTTTTTTTAAGATTTTATTTATTTATTTGACAGAGATCACTAGTAGGCAGAAAGGCAGGCAGAGAGAGAGAGAGGAGGAAGCAGGCTCCCCACTGAGCAGAGAGCCCGATGCGGGGCTCGATCCCAGGATCCTGGGATCATGACCCGAGCTGAAGGCAGAGGCTTTAACCCACTGAGCCACCCAGGTGCCCCTGTAATTTGTATTTTTGGTGCATCTTGTACCCAATACAAAACACTAGGAATCTTTTTCCCCCTGATAATTGCTGTTGCTAAATAGCTTTCCCCCTCAAAAAGAATGTCCCTCCAATCCCAAAGAAAAAAACACCTGATTACAAAGCTTCTAGCCATGTAAGAATTAGACAAAACATAAATCAAGGTGCAGTGACACTCATAATTTTAATCCACAGTAAAATCTGAGCACATTAGTAAGCTTGTGATGATACAAGTCTGTGTCCTTCCAGTGACTGAGATCTAAAAGCAGATCTATCATCAAGTAGAAGAACCTACCAGGAACCACCCATATTCCTATTGATCATGAGTGTTTTGGATGAGACAAGAACATGTTCTTTAGCAAAAGAGACTTAAAATGAACTCAAGGAAAGTTAAGTTTATCAGTGAAACATTTTAATTGAAAATATATCATTTGTACTGATATGTTTCAATTAAAATGTTTCATGGATAAATCTAATTTTCCCAAGTTCATACTTGCCTAAATGATCGGTTTGACAAACTAAAATTAGTATACGTTGCTTTTCTATATATGGAGAAAGAAGAGGACTGGCAGTTTTGAAACTATTTTCCTTATTTTTTAAAGTTATATAAGCAAGCGATGTCCCTTTAAATGAAAATGGGAGAAATGGAAACAG
>PISX010028154.1:0-21891 GCA_004024625.1 Mellivora capensis
AATGGTCAGAATGAGGGACATACACTTGAAACTTTGAATGTTGCAAAGTAAAGACGTGAAAAGAAACCCCTAGTCATCACCATATTTCATAAGACAGAAGTCATTGCTACACCAAAGTGAGAAAGTACTATCAGAAGGAATGGCAACCCTTTAGCGGGATAAATTTAGTTTGATGAAAAGTACTCCCTTGTGATTTTTTTCCTCCATTTTTCTTGCTCATTGGATACTTTGTGAGGGTACCAATGTGTACACCAGCATGTAGAGACGTCTCTAGAATGAGGTCAGCAAAATACAGCCTGGGCGCTCAACCTGGCCCACTGCTTGTCTTTGTAAATAAAGTTTTATTGACACCCAGCCATGCCCATTCATTTACATAATGGCTACGTGCTTACCTTTTCCCCTCCTGGTTTCGGCCTGAAGCAGCTTCAGGGACACGCAGGTGTCCAGCAGGAGTTCCGTCCCATGGGAGCTGGTGCCCAGTCGTGCGGCCACTGCCGCTGCCCCCAGGGGCTCCGGGGCCTCCGCGAGAAGGTCAAACACGCCCAGCTCGCAGGCGGCAAACAGAACCTCGGAAACAAGGGGCCAGCTTTGAGCGCCCTAGGAACCGCCCTCACCCCAGGGAGCCAGGGGTGTGTTTTCAGGGGACACTGCACTGCTGTGGAAAATGCAATGGCCGTTCCTTAAAAAATCAAACAGAATGGCCACAGAAACCAGAAATCCCACTTCTCTGTGTGGACCGAAAGACTTGAACGTGGAGACTGGAAGAGATCCTTGCACACCTGTGTTCACGGATGCACTATCAGTCAGTGGCCAAATCATGGAAGAACCAAGTGTGCATTATGGACAGAGGGATGAGGAAGTTATGGTCCATCCACACAGTGGATACTGTGATGCACCCTTGAGAAGGAAGGGCGTTCTGCCCCCGTGGGGACGTGGGTGGGCCTTGAGGACATGGTGCTCAGTGATATGAGCCAGACCCAGAAGGACACATCCTGTTTGATTCCATGTATGTGGGGTCCCTAGAGGAGTCCCACCCACGTAGACAGAGAGTGGAGGGTGGGGCCAGGGGCTGGGTATGGGGACGGAGGTTAGTGGGTCATAGGGACAGAGCTTCAGTCTGAGGAAGATGGAAAGTGCTGGAGACGGATGGAGGGAGGCAGTTGTCCAACAGTGTGAATGAGCTCAGTGCCCCTGAGCTGTGCACCTAAAAACGGTGGAGATGGTAAAATTGATCCAAGGCTATTTTAAAATGATAAAAAAAATTTAATAATTTTTTAAAAGTTAAAGAATAAAAATAAAGTGTTCAAATTCAATGTTTGAACTCATTAAAATTTTTAACTTAAATTTCAAAATGTAAAACAAAATGTTTGCATACAATTTAAGCAAACATTCAAATATTTTAAGCAGAATAGCATAACTGAAACGAAACAAAGAGAAAAGAAAGGAAATTAAATGAAACATGTTTCCACCGTGCAGTCAGAAGGACCTGTTTCCAGGGCTCCAAGTGATGTGGGGTAGACCAGCTGTCCAGAGCTACGGCATCTATGACACGGGGTGGTCCCCAGGGAGGGCGAGGGCCGGTTCTGCCGAGTGCATGCAGGGTGCCGCAGGGCCATTCACTGGCTGGCTGGCTCGGGGAAAGCGGGAGTCTGACCAGGTGTGGGTTTCTGCAGCATCCGCCCACCCCGTCTGTGATCCGAAGCTCGGCACTGACCCCCTCCCTCCCGGCATGCTCAGAAAAGCATCTCTTGGAAAAGCCAGCAGCCTGGGAACCACCGTAGGAAAGAAACACCCTCCGAAGGAAACCTATGGTCCCCAAAGAGAACATCCGTGGAGGGACAGGGTCCCGCACCGCCACCTGCAAACCCACATTGCGTTTTCAAGACCCTGGCCTTTGCCTGTCCACGGTTCACAACGATAACCTGCGGGCACAAAGTCAGGGACCACGTTGCTTCCGTTTTGCAAACGGTTTGTGTCGTGTTGTTGCTGTTTCAGAGGTCACTGGTGTTCCCCAAACGGTGGTGTCAGTCTTAAACCGTGTTCTTTGTTTTCTTCCATTTACCTGTCTGCAGAACTTAGCGGGTCATGCCTGAAAATAATGCATGAAGCATAAAATGTGGTTAAGTCAATGCGTTTTTTTCCATCCTACACACAGTGTTTTGGATGCCAAGACCCGGGCGGCCTCACCGAGATTGCTCAGGACGGAAGCACACAGTCACGTCGCACGTGCGCAGATGGCCCTAGAGCGCACGTGCCTCCCTCGTCACTTGCTCCATAAAGTGATCGGCACTCGTCCAATATCGACGTGAACGTGGAAAAACGTAAGTCCCGTCTCCGTGCTTCGTGAGGTCGTACGTAGGTTGGTGTTTGCATTTTTGCTGAGCGCACGGAAAGCCCGACCCGTGCACTCGGCCGTGGCGGGGGTGAGCAGCGATGCTGCACTCACTGTTACTCTGTGGAGAGGGTCCTGTTAACTCGGAGTCCGAGAAAGCAGCGTTTCTGGACCCTAGCCCGGCCGACACCTGGGGCTGGAAGGCTGTCTGGGGTGAGGCGTCCGGCACCGTAGGGTGTGGGGTCGGGTCCCTGGTTTCCACCTGCCACATAGCAGGAGCACCTGCATCCCGGCCGTGACAACCAAAAATGTCCCCAGGCCTTGCCGAGTGTCCCCTGAGTTGGGGGGGGCATGTCCCCATTTGAGAAGCCCTGGAGGAAAGTTCTATCAAGGTTATCCAGATGTCCCACCTATAAAATTCGATTAAGCTCATATCGGGTTGTATCCCTGTGCGTTCTGTGAGGGTCCACAAACTCTTATGCTAGCAACATTGTATCAAGTTACCTGAGGGTTCCACTCCTCGTTCTAGTAACATTGTATCAAGTCGTTCTTCTGTGAAGGTGCAACGAGCGCGTCCTCTTAATGTTGCAGGAAGTCTTCTGCAACGAACCGTGTATGAAGGGCTCTACTCTGGCTGCTTCAAGCCTTCTTCTGTCAAGAAGGCGTTAACGCTCGCTCCTCCGGTGAAGGGGTGTCGTTTCTTATTTTGCTACAGTCGCATTCACTCCTGTTACTTCATGACATCTTGTGCTGAGCCAAGTTAGGAACTCCTACGCATTTAGATTTTATTAACTCCTTCTATCAAGGTCATATTGGGTTTTATTCTATCACAGTCATATTAAGTACTATTCTGTGAAGGTTATATTAAGTCTTACCCCATCAAGGTCGTATTCAGTATTATTTTATCAAGATCCGATTAAGTTTTATTCTATCAAGGTCACGTTAGGTTTTACGGTACCAAAGTCGTATGAAGTATTATGCTATCGAGGTTGTATTAGGGTTCATTGTATCGAGATTGCATTCAGTTCTGTTGTATCAAGACCCTATTAAGTTCTTTTCTGTGAAGGTTGTGTTGGGTTTCATTGTATCAAGGTTGTATTAAGTTTTATTGTATCAAGATCCTATTAAGTTCTTTTCTATGAAGGTTGTATTAGGTTTTATTGTATCGAGATTGCATTCAGTTCTACTGTATCAAGATCCTATTAAGTTCTTTTCTGTGAAGGTTGTGTTGGGTGTCACTGTATCAAGGTTGTATTAAGTATTATTCTGTGAAGGTCGTGTTCCATCTTCTTCCATCAACCTCATGACAACGGAGTAACTAACACAGCATCACATGTACTGATCCCAAAATTTATAACGCGGCAACGTGAGCCAGAAGAAACCGCCCCAGCTGGTCTGGGAACACTCCACAAGGACAAGCAAGTCACGTCTTCAAGCAACAGAAACGCAGTAAATTATTATGATTGTTTGGTAGAAGCACGGTCCTTTTCCGGTCCTTTTCCGTACCTCAAAGGCTCTGCAGGAGGAATGCTTAACCTGTGGGGGTCGACAGACCGAATCAGGGGGGACCTGCGAGCTCGGTTGGGGACCACGTCCGGCTTCCTTATTAGTGACCTCTGCCCAAACTCAGCACCCGCTTTGGTTATGAATTAAGAGAAGAGCACGGCCATGTTATGATGCCTGTGACCCAGGGAAGCCAAGACGTCTTCGTGTCTCGCGGCATCTGCCCCAGGGCACTCGAAATACCACTGGCAAGCACACGGCGCCATGGTGCCCGTGGGTTTGGACCCCGCCGGCTGCACACACACCCCCAATCTTGCAGTCCCCAACCCTGCACCCCAACGTCTGCCGTCCTTGGGGTCTCTCTGCCTTATCGATGCTCAGCCAGCACACGGTGAAGCTGTGTGTTCTCCAAATTAGGGGCTCACTGCAAGGAGCCAGGGAGGGTCCCCCCACCCCGTCCCATGAGGGAAGTCCAGCGCTGCCCTGCCCAGCAGCTGCGAACGTTCTGTCCGCACAGCTGTCTACATGGACACGTTCAGCACCTGAACCCCGGAGATTTCCAACACAGCATGCGTGTGTCCCAACGTCGACCTCCCACTGCCAAGATCCTCACCCCCCAGCCCTGACACCGATAGAGCTTTAAAATATAAAATCTAGGGGTGCCTGGGGGGCTCAGATGGTTAAGCCTCTGCCTTCGGCTCAGGTCATGATCCTGGGATCATGGGTCCTGGGATCGAGCCCCACGTTGGGCTCCCTACTCGGCGGGGAGCCTGCTTCTCCCTCTGCCTCTCTCCCCTGCTCGTGCATGCTCTCTCTCTCTCAAATAAATACATAAAATCTTTAAAAAATAAAATAAAGTATAAAACTAAAATTCACATAGCAGGAGAATCAACATCAGGCGTTTAAAACCAAACAACTCAGGAGCATGCGGCTCGTTCACCGCCTCCTTGAACCACCACCTCTGTCCGGTTGCAGAACGTTCCCATCCTCCCAAAAGGAGAGGCCGTGCCCGTTGGCAGTCCCTTCCCCCCCTCTCCGCCACCCAGCGACCACGACCCTGCTTCCTGTTCCCATGGGTTTGTGTGTTCTCAGCGTTTCGCATAAATGCCATCACACTCCACGTGGCCTGCGTGTCTCCGGTTTCCGCACCGGATCTGCTCAGCCACAAGAAGGGATGACATATTGACGCGCGCCACGTTGTGGACGGACCCCCAGACTCGCCTCTAGCTTGAACCATCCCTGGCTGTTCCATGTGTTGATGGACGAGCATCCCTGTCACAAAATCTGTTTTCAGTATCTCGATCCCCATCTTTGAGTAAACATTGCCCCAAGCCGCCGTGGACAAGTTTCTGCCTGGACACCTGCCCATCGTACCAGGACAGTCCTCCCCGAAAGGACACTCTGTACCCATTACGTGGTCACTCCCCATTGCCTTCGCCCAGCTTCCGCCAACAGGATCCAAGCGTGCCCTGCGGAATGTTCTCCCCGTGCTCCTACCTGGGAGACCATGAACCCATTTGAGTACTCGGTCAGCAGACGGTATGCCTGATCCTCGGGGGAACTCATCTTCGTCCCACGCCAGGCTGGCCTTGAGAGCCCCCGGCCGTCCCAGCTACAGGGCGTGTGTGTCTGTTGGCAAGCGCTGGGGCGGCCGGCGGCTCCGAGCTGCTGTCTGAGCTCCTTGCTGGAAGCCCAGTGAGAGCCAAAGGCGGATCACTCCAGAAAATCCCATTAGCCCTATTAAGGGGATGACAAAGCTTGAGGGTCCTTGCTGGCTTCCTGCTGGCTCCTTCTGTCCCTGCTGCGCACACAGCCCCAGAACAGCCCGCACCTCTCCCCTCCCTCCCCTACACCATCAGCGATGGAATGGATCCAAAACAATATGGTTGCTCATGGCTCCCATTGATTACTCATTTCAGGCACTGAAGACTCTCTAGTCCCTTTTACATGGGCAGACAACGGGGTATCATTAATCTCCCAGAGCTACCATCACAAAGGACATAAGACCCACTGGGCTAAAACCAAGGGAATTATCCTCCCCCAGCTCTGGAGTCCAAAACCACCACTGAGATTCAGGCGGGGCAGGACCACTGAGATCCAGGTGGGGCAGAGCCATGCTCCCTCCACAGGCTTCAGGGGAGGATCTTTCCTCTGTCTTCCAGCTTCTGTGGCTCCAGGAGTCCCTTGGCTATGGCCGCGTCCCTCCCATCTCTGCCTCCGTCCTCCCATGGCTTCTCCTCTGTGTCTGTGTCTCCTCTTCTGTCTCTTATGAGGACCCCTGTCGTGGATTTAGGGCCACCCTGGTGCAGGATGCGCTCATCTCGGATCCTTCCCCTCCTCTGCAACGACGCTGTTTCTGAATCAGTTCCCATCTTGAGGTTACCGGGATCAGGACATGGACATGTTGGGGACACATTTAATGGACACAGTAGACAGGGTAAGCTCAGCTGTCTTCCCTGGCTCAGGATCCATCAAACGTTGTCTGAAGTCACGTCCTCCTTTGCTTTCCACAGCCAGCAAATGCCCTTGACCCCATTCCACGGATTTGGGCTCTGAAACCATTACTAATCGTGTGTCTTGCCGCTGCTAAAAGGGCACGGTAGGGACTTTAGTGAGGGGTGTCTCCGAAACGTGGCCTCTGAAACATGGTCACATTATTCGTCCCCCCCTCACATGGTGTCCGTCTGTCGGTGCTCGGGATGTCAGGAGAAGCTCAGGTGACAGACGGCGGAGGCCACACATGGCAGCAGGCTCCCGTAGAGGAGAGCCACGGCCTGTCCCTGTGCTGCTCCCTCCAGGACCTCCCCTCCCCGTGGGTCTCACCGACCAGAGCCTCTGTGCCACCCGGCCACTGTTCCTTGGGGTCACGCTCGGCTGTTCTCTATCAACGCCAGCGATTTTGTGCAGGAAACATTATCATCCCAGTAGCCACAACCTCCGGGCCACAGACGTGAATTCAGGAGACTGCGGGCAAACAGCCAGGGATACGGGGCGAGCGGGCATCCTGGGGATGTGCTGGCAGCAGGAGGCACGGCGGTAGCACTGCGGGCGCCGGCTGAGGGGTGGAGGGGACAACAAGGCGGCGGCCTCAGATGCTGGGGCTGGCAGGGGGAGCCGGGTCCATGCTGGGGCAGGACTGGCTGAGGTGCCCATCAATGGGGACATCATGGCAACTGGGCGGGAAGGTCCAGGCTGCACGTAAGATGGCAATGCCCGGTTCATGCGAGGAAGGAGGACGGGTACGTTCCCACCCCGCCGGTGCCGGCAGAGCAGAGCGGAAACAGAGACTGGAGGCAGGTGGGGTCTCGTGGCTGCAGGAAGGCCCACCTGCCATTGTCGTATTTTATATTGTATTGTATTGTATTGTGTTTCACTTCTTTTCATTTCATTTCCTTATTTTATTTCTATTTATTTTATTTTTCTATTTGCATTGGTTTCACTTTTTATTATTTTATTTAATTCATTTTATTTATCATCTTATCATTTCATTTTTATTTTATTATCTTACTTTACTATTATATGACTTTATTTTATTTTCTAAAGAGACTTACGTATTTTAGAGAGCGAGAGAGCAGAAGCAGGGGGAGCAGAGCACGAGGGAGAGGACCTCAAGCAGAGGGCTCTAGCGCTGGGTGCAGAGCGTGATGCGGGACTCGATTTCATGACCCTGAGATCACGCCCTGAGCCGAAATGAGAAGTTGGACGCTGAACCGACTGAGCCACCCAGATGCCCCTATATCGCTTTATTTTGGAAATTCACACATTAAGACTTACTGAACCAATTTGTTGTTTTTTGTCTCATTTCGCTTTATTTACTTTATTATTTTTGTAAGTCAACTTAACGTCCCGCCTTCGAGGCACTGTCTTCCCAGCATTGTGCGGTCACCGTCTTTTGTCCTCTGATCTGAGCATCCCTCCGTGGCTCCCCGTGTCCCACGGGTGCTGAGGTCCACCCCTGGGTTCCCCGGTCAGGGCGCCGGTGTCTGGGACACCCTCACTTGCACGGTCTACACCACAGCCTGGCAGACAGCCTGGCCGTGTCCCTGCAGCCCTGCACACACCATTTACGACCCCTTTCCGCAGCACAGCTGCCGGAGTATGACTTCCCCTCCGTGTGGACCTCACCTCAGTTTGCCAAGTTCTCCGAAAAATCTCCCCGATATGTCGATGGCAACGACCCTGAACAGGGATGCCTGCGTGGCTCAGTCGAAAATGCCCCTGAGCAGACAGCCCAGCGCTACGAGGTTTCCCGCCTCTCACGTTCACGGTTGTCCCCGAGGCCAGGGGTCTTTCGTGGCCCTTCAACAATATTTTCCAGGTGTCACGGAGCCTGCATTTCCTTGCAGATCCATTTCTCGGTGCCCGGTAGCTTCTCTGCTCTTCTGGATGCTTTGTCCTCACCGGGACGCCTTCTAAGGGGTCATCGCTGACGTGAAGAGTCAGGGTGGGCTCTCGTCACCGCTGATGCGTAGAGATACTACGCACGGCAAGGTCTCCTCCCCGCTGACCTGCAGAGACGCTGCGGGCTTCTGTGCAGCACTCTGCGTCCTGCAATCTCAAGGAGCAAGCCAACCCTTTCCAGGTGTCTAGAGATTTTCGTGTGGGTGATTAAAATGCCCGCATGCGATCAAAACGCGGCGTCTCCCTTTCCAATTCGAAGACTGAGGGAGAGGAGGAAAACCGACGTTGGGTAACTCTGCAGAAATCTTTAATCGACCCACGTCTCTTGTGATTATTCCCATATTTATTCAGCTGGTGATTGACTTGTGTATCTTACTCATTTATTTTGGCTTTAATTACATACCCGGGTAGTGCTACCACTTGGCCTGGTCCCCGTCGAATGGTTTAATTGATTTGAAGTTCCAGTCCAGCTTGCTTTAGTTTCAGAGACGTAGAGGGAGTCTTTCAAAAAAGCCGAATTTTGCACCATTTGCTTGATAATCCATGAAAACCAGCTGGGACCTGTATGAAAAGGTCACGTATCTGCATGCATTCTCATCCACTTATTTTCGGTTTTTCTTTGTCCTGCCTCTTCTTGACCCCGGAATGTGTCCCCACCTGTCTCTCGTGCCCTCTCTGATGCTCGACTTCATGAGCCAAGCCCAGATGGAGGCTGTAGGTCCTCCTGCGGCCTCTGCTTTCCTCAACCCCGTGCCTCTGCAAGCCTGAGCTCAGTATCTGCCCGCCATGCCTTGTCTGTGCCCATCTTCAAGACAGCATTGCCTGTCGGGGGGTGCAGAGAAGGTTCCAAGGGAGAGCTCTACAGGATTGTGACAAGGAGCTGGGCTTGTCCTGTGGTTGGGTGGGCCACAGGCTATATGACAGAGCCTGAGATGTCCTTGCACAGCCGTGTGGACAGACGCTGCAGGTAAGACGGGGAATAACCCTCGGGTGCGGGAGGGGGTCACAGGAGGGACAGGACGACCCACCACCGCTCGCATTTGCTTGATTAACATGCAGCCCTTCCCAGACAGGATGCCCCATCCCAGCGGGGAGGATCTCCCCGGGATCTTTCATTAAGGCGATTACTTTAGTAACGAGATTGAAGGCTGAGACGGGCTGGAGACGAATGCCTACAATTCAAGGTCAGCGCTCACGTCCTCCCCTTCTGGAAGCTGAGTCCCAAACACGAGTACACAGAGGCCTCCCATGTCAGAGCGGCTGGGAATGGACAGCCGCCCCCCTGCATATCTCCAACCACTGGTGCAGCATCCACGGTCGCCCACGCGAGCCTGAGTGGTCCGTGTTCCTTGCGGGAAGAAGTGGGACACCATCTTGACAGAAGACAATTTCCACCACACGAGAAACAGAAAAGGGATCTGTACGGACAGGACTTGTCCAAACATGAGCCAGCTCATGGGTTTCTTTCGGGGGAAGCAAAAACGTTCTCAGGTGTGTGCGTGCCGATGGCTGCCCATGTCTCTGTGCCCAAAGACGCTGGATCGTGGCCTTCGCATGGGTGGACGTTACGGGACGTGCAGTGTATCTCAATATAGGTGCTTTTTGAAAGACTTTTTATTTTTAAAGATTTATTTATGTTGAGAGCGAGAGACAGCACACGTGCATGCTGGGGGAGGGACAGAGGGAGGGAATCTTCCATCAGACTCCCCGCTGACTGTGGGCCCCGACATGGGGCCCGATGTCACAACCTCATGACCTGAGATCAGGACCTGAACCGAAAGCAAGAGCTGGACGCTCAACTGTCGAGCCACCGAGGCGCCCCTAGACTTTTTGCCTTTTAGCAGCAGTCTGAGGTCCCCAGGAAAACACGAAGGGAACACTCGGAGGCATAACATACACCCCTCACCTTCACGCATGCAGGACCTCCTGCGGACGCTACCGTGAAGGAGAAAGGCATCCTCGGAAATCTGCAACAAGGACATGGAATGGGGGCGTGGACGAGCCTGATCCAAACGCACCACGGATGTTCTGTCCGCAGCATGGCCCGCCTGCCCGTTTCCTGGGGCCCCACATCCACAGATGAGGACACACACGTGGGGGTAGACCCTGAGACGGCAACGCCTCCCCTGCTTCTGAGCGTGCAGGGGCCCCTCTGCTTCCCCCACGGAGAGGCGCTCAGGGGGTGAAAATCGATCACAGACAGAAGCACAGATGTGTCGAGATGATAAGGAGCCCCACCAGGCCAGCCGGGCGGCCACAAAGGACATACGAGTGACGCGGACCCACCGGTCTGCAGACGGAACACTTGGTGGCACGGTTCCCGCGGGAGGACCGGCTGAGTCCCTCAGGCTCCAGCCACGAATCCCTTGCACGTCTGGAGGAAACACCTGAGAGGCGCCGGGGTGAGTTGGGAAGGTTGACACGCAGGGTACTGCCGGGCCCCACCAGAGACAGAGCCCAGTGGAGTGTTGCCAGCAGAGACCCCCTCGGCACACCTCATCCCGGGGCGGTCCTTACAACCTGCCTTCACCCCACTGGCCTCCCCGAGATGCGATGGCACAGGTGCTGGGCCCTTGCCAGCAGGTGCACACACTTCAACATGTCCTGGTCGGGGCCCGCACCGGGCTTTGGCAGGGTCGGTGGCCACATGGCGCACCCGGAGCCGGGCACGGGGTATCGTCACAGGGGCTCCTGCGGGGAAACGTGACGCCCAGAGCAGTGCGGTGTCGGGGAGCGAGAGGGAAAGACAGGAAGGAGGCCAGGCGCCCGGCCAGCATCACCGCTCAGCCTCGGATGGACGCCCGCCCGAGCACCCCGGTGGTCAGTCACCCCGTGTCTGGGCTGTGGGGTCTGGAATATGAATGCCAGGGGCTGGGGCTTATGAACAACCGTCGTGCATTTCTCACGGTCCCGGGTGTGAACGTCCGAGGTCCAGATGCAGGAGGACTCGGGGTCCGGGGAGTACCTGCGTCCTGGATCAGGCATGGCTGTCTATCCTGTGTCCGCTCACGGGGGAGAGGCCCGGGGGTCGCCTGGGGTCTCACAGGACAGTTATCCTGCTCGTGGGGCCACACACTCATGAGCGAATCCCACCTCCCCTCCCCGCCACACCTGCTAATCCCACCACCCCAGGGGGCAGGATTCACACATGAATCTCGGGGGACACACACTCAGGCACGGGCCATTGTGCTGGAGCGGCCGGGGGTGCTGCGAGCCCGGGGGCCGTGCCCGACGGAGCCGGCAGCAGAGGCGGCCCCCTGGAGGGGTGTGCACAGGATCTGGGCAGAAGGGGACGGTGGGGAGGCGTCTACATCGTCCAGGACGCCAGCGGCAGCCTGTGAGCCCGGCACGCTGACCACAGGAGCCTGAGGATGTGTCGTCCCCGGGTGCAGGGGGGCTGCCTGGAAGAGGAAGTGGGACCTCGGGCTCCCTGCTGTGCGCCTGGGCAGGGGGCCGCTGGACATCCCCCCCCCCCCCCGGGTCACCTGTACTTCCCCTGGGCAGTGGAAGCAGGGAGACGTGAGTGACGGTGCAGAGGCAGGAAGTGACCCTGCACAGCTGGGGAACGAGGCGTACCCCGGGGCAGAAGCAGCAGAGAAGGCCGCCGCCTGGACCCTCAGACCCGCCAGGTGGGAGCACCGTAAGCTCGCCCCCTGTGCTACCGGCACAACTGCAGGGCTGAGACCAGGCCCCGTCCTGCAGCAGGACTCTCCCAGACACCCCTGCGCACAGCTCATACCAGCAAACCTGTTCCCAAACGTGCATTTTATCTAATGTTTCCCCAAAAACGCAAGCAGAGAGGAAACATTTTAAAGAAAGTCTGGCTTCAGTCTTCAGAATGGGTCCCGATCCCGCCACCCACCCCTTGCCCAGTGACCCCTGATGCCCTCAGGTCTATCAGGTCTAGAGAACATCCTCTCCCCGTTCCTCCCTCCGGGCACAGCTGAGGAAAACGGTGCCCCCGCCGGTGGCCCCTGGCCCCAGTGCAGGGGCCGTCTGTACCACAGCGTGAGATCGGGATGACGCAGTGCACCCTCGGTGCGGGGGAGCTTCCGGGCAAACGGGCCGAGGCAGGCGAGGGTCCCAAGTGCACACACGGGGACATCGACGGCCCGGCACGCCCGCAGAGCCTCACGCACCCTAAGGGGGAGCAAACCGGGATCTACTGTCTCCCCTGCTGTCAGAGTCGGGAGACCGTCCTCTTGTCAAAGCCCAGCCAGGGAGAACCACCACAGACCAGGGGCAGTTTTTAGGTCCCCACGAGGACCGCATGGGGGTGGTCACCAGGAAGAGGCTCGGGGCAGAATGCTGTATATGACAGGGACCCAGAGACGGAGGGAGACGCCGACCCCCCACCTCGCCCAACAGGTTACGTGCGGGACAGTGCTTCTGGGGCTGACATACCCCGTTCCTTCGGGATGTGTTCTCTATTCCCAGCCCACCCCGTGTGGAAACAGTCGCCTCACAACAAACAGGAAAATCCACGTGCGTTTGCAAGGACAAAATCTAATCGGTGACACGTGTGTCCCCACTGATGTCCACTCCCGCCTATGAGCCATCGCTGGCCCCTAAAGAGCCTACAGAAAACAGATTCCGTAGGACGTAAGTGGAAATACCGGGACCGTGGAGAAATCCCACCGCGACTCCTCCAGAGGACGGGGGTGCCGACCCAGGTGAGGCCAGTCCGGCAGCGGTGGTGACCCCTCTCTCTCCGCAAAACAGGTGTGTGGGGAGCAGCTCAAAACCAGGCACTCGGGTTCTGGATCCACACTCGGGGTGCCGTCGCTTCGGGGCCTGCAGATGTACGTACTCCAGCACCACAAAGGACCTTTGCCCCTCAAAGGGCAGAACATGGCCTGAGGGGCACCCTCTAGCCTCCAGCCACGACCCTTTTCCTCCTGACACCCTGTGATGTTGTGTGTGCCGGGCGGGGGGGAGGGCTAGGACTCTACCATCAACCGTAACGGACCCCCCTTCCCCACACATTCCTCTGTTCCCCATTTGCCTCTACAGAGACCTGACAAGGAAAACCACCAAGAATAAGAAGGAGCGTCCCGAATGGCCAAAGTCCTTTCTCCCAAGACAGGACCGTCCTTAACTTGTAGGCGCCCGGTAACAGCGGGCTGAATCACGAAAGGCAAACGCCGGCGGACGGGGAGGACTAAGTGCTACAGGGCTCGTACGGGGATGTCCGCGCAGCCACGCTCCGTAACTTCCAGACGCAGCAGGCCCAGGGGCAGTGAGGGTGGAGTGGCCTGGACGGCACTGTGACGCGTCCCCCTGGAGCTCAGGGCTGGGACGTCCATGGAGAGCAGAGGAGGGGGAAGTCAGCACTCAGACTCCCTGTAGGCCTTCCCCACCCTGTAGGTCTGGAGCGGGCATTCTCCAGCTTTCCTGGTGTTCTCCCGTTCCCGCACCGCCACACGGGTACATCCCGTGCTCCCCCGAGGCCACACACTGCCCGGTTCCACGTCCCCTGCCCTCTCTCTGTAACCTCTTGCCCCACACACCAGCTTGTTCCAGGTCGACGCCTGTTGCCACAAGCCCCGCCCCAACCCTGCTCTCTGCAAACCTTTATCATGTCGTGCCCAGTTTAAAGCCCTCCTACCTGTCCTTTCCAGGTTGGAAGTGACCCAGCCTATGCGTGGGTCTCCCGTCGGCCCTTCCACGCTAACGCCGTCCCGGCCACCGACTCCCTGACCCCTGAACACACCACGTCTGTTCCCGTTGTCCAGACCAGCCTGGAGAACATGGTCACAGAAACCCACTCCCTGCGCTCAGGCAGGCAGCTCCCCACGCCCCAGAGACCTACCCCCCGACCTCAGAGACTTCCCGACACCGGGTCCCAGGAAGCTCTGAGCCCGACGGGGCAAACGCTCAGAGCTGGGCTACAAGGGCCGTGACAGGATTCCTGGGAAGCCCGTGCAATCCCTGAGCACCTGAGCGCACCTCGCATCCTGGCCTCGGCCGGCGAGAGCAGACGGAAGCCGTGCCAGACAAAGGCCGACGCGCGTCTGCGGTGTCCACCCCGGTCTGGGAGCTGAAGTGCGCTGGGGGGCAGGAGGCCCGCGGCCCGCTGTCCGTGCCCGGACAAGATCCGCGTGCCCGAGAAGCACGGCCGGCCGGCGGCACTGCTCCGCTGTGGGGTCCCCGCAGCAGTGCCGGCCCCCACCTGCTACGAGTCGAGGAGAGAGCAGGACCACCCGTCCTTTCACTCACTTGTAAAACTTCCACTTGCTTTGGTTTTAAAAACGCTGCTTCTGTGAACTGGCTAAAGTTGTGCTCCAAGGGAAGGCTTCGCAGGACCCAGGACCCCCCTTTTCCCCGGGGTTATTTTACAGTGACAACCGCGCTGTGAAATGCCTCGTTGCCTGTCGGCGGCTCGCAGGAAAGCCCGTGTTTCTATCAGTTTCCAATCTGCCCAATTAGGCTCCGCTCAGTAACAGCCCAAAGAGCTCAAAGAAGTACAGAAAACATCAGTTCATTGGAAAAAGATTTTATTCCACAAAAAATGCAAACTGCAGTAAACACCGTCTTTCCTAACGCAAACATTACAGCTATTTTTAAGTATTTCTTGAGCTTCACTTGGAGAAGCAAATGATTATAAAATTTAACAAGTTTTTAAGCCTTAAATCTGTTTGAAATGTTCCAAGTAAAAATAATTTAGCAAAACGGCTTCTTAAAAAAACCACACACGCTAACCTCGACTAGAAACCAAAGCTCCGCACCGGCCTTCCTTGATGCGCCATCACCAGTTTGCAGCGCGGATGCTTCCGGAGCGAGGGCGCGCACCGCGGCTGGAGACGCGGCACGGCTGAGCGCTGAGCTCGAGGACTCGCCCGGCGCCACGCGGGACGGCACGCGCCAGACCACCGGCTTCTCCGGCCATCCCGCCAACCACGCTTCCCAATCACTTAAAATTACAAATGGAAAAGGAAACAAAAGCGCCAGGGCGCGGCTTTTTCAAGTTTTCAGGGCCCTGCGGGACCCCGGCTGTCCGTCCTTGACAGTCTGGCCCCAGACGACGGGCACGTGCGTCCCGTGCACTCAGTGCGCGCGGGGCGTGCCTGGACGGGACAGAAAGGCCGCTCGGCCTGCGCGCACGCGCCACCGCTGCCGGCCAGGGCGCCTCTCCCGTTGGAGACAGACCAGTGACGGTAAAGCTATCGGATCAAGTTTCGAGGGAAAACTAAAGGTAGCGACTGCGGACGGCGCGCTCGGAGAGGGCCAGCGGTGTTGACGAAGGAAGACGCGGGACGCGTGGCGCTCCTACGTGGCTGGCTCCTGGGCGCGGTGCTGCGCGGAGGCCGGGCGGAAGGGGGGCGGGGAAGCGCCAGGGTCCCGATCTTTGCCCGGCGGCCGCGCGGGGCAACCACGCATTACCTGTTCCAAGTGCTGCGGTGCCGGCTGGGGGACCCTGAGCGCGACCTGTCCCGCTCGCTGCGGCGATGGCGGCTACGCTTCCGGCTGGAGCCGCTCCTGCGGTCTCGGCTCCTCTCCCTGCGGCTGGACCGCTCTCTGCTGTGCGACCTGCGGGACCGGCTGTGCGCGGGGCTCGCGCTCCGCCGCGGAGGGCTGTCGTCCTGGCGCGAGCGCTTCTTGTGCTGCCGCCGCTCCTTCCGCGGCTGCCTCCCGTCCTCCCGACTGCCTGCCCGCGGCGGCCGGCTCCTCTCCCGCTTGTGCCTGTCGTCCTCCCCGCGGCCCCCGCTGGCCCGGCCTCGGCTCCCGCTGGGCTCCCGGTTGCACTTGTCTTGCTCGGAACGGATGTCCTTTTTGGGCGCGTTCTGGTCCCAGGCAGCGGGCTGGCCCTTGGGCTGCTGGTTGTTGTCGGGAATGCAGGCGAGGACGCCGGGGCACCTATTGTCTGGGGAGGCGTCCCCCGCGGCGGCGCGGCGAGACTCGGGGCCTTCCTTGCACGGGGCCTCCTCGGCGACGCTCCCGGTCCCGTTCCTGGGCGTGCCATCCGGCTCCGGCCGCGGCGGGGTGTCCTTCGGCATGTCGGGGGGCGGCTGGCCCCCCAGCGGGTGCAGGGCGGCGGCGCCCACGCAGCCGGCAGACACGGTCTGCAGGATGTCCAGCACGGGCTGCAGCAGCTGCGCGTGGGAGAGCGCGAGCTCGTCGCGCGCGCGGGGGTCGTCGGCCTTCTTGCTCAGCAGGATACTCAGCAGGCGCTCCCGCAGCTCGCGCTCCCTGCGCTGCAGCCCCAGGGCGCGCTCCTTCTCCTCTTCCACGCGCCGCAGCTCCGCCTCCTGCCGGCGCCGCCGCTCCTCCAGCTGCTGCAGCCGCAGCGACGCGTCCTTCCGCTCCTGCTCCTGCAGCTTCACGGCCTGCGGCACAAAGGGGAAGGCGGCACGTGGATCTCTGGACCTCCCCCCCGCGCTCCGAGGAGGCACCGGGTTTGCAGGTGCCCCGAGGCCTGGGGGAAGCGGGTGGACGCTCCGGCCGGAGTGCGGCCCGCCCGTCCCGACCGACCGCGCCCGGGCCGCCGTGCGTCCGAGCGAGAAGGAACCCCGTGGCGAAGCGACACGGCACAGGCCCGGGACGGGCACTTCGGGTGGGGCCGGACCCCTCCGAGGCGCGCATGGGGCCTGCTGGGAGGTCGCACGCGGTCACCAGCTACGGAGAGCTGAGGTGAGGCAGACACACGCTGCCGCGGCCGCCGCGGGAGGTGCGGGGCTCGGCCTGGGAGCGCGTCTTCAATATTCACCATGAAACAGGAGCTGAGCTGCCGCGTCTCAGCGCGCCTGCCAGTCTCCTTCCCGGGGACTGATCACAACTGTAATTAGACAACAGGTTACGGGGTCGCCCCGCGCCCCACTCCGCAAGGGCACGCGGCCTGCCCGAGCACAAGCAGCGCAGGGCGAGGTCCCCGCGTGGCGCCGGCCCCGACTCGCAGGAGTCACCGCCGGGCCTCCGGAAGGAGCGGAGCGGGCAGGATGAACCCGGAGACGCTCAGCTCTGAGGCCCTCATCCATGGACACCCACGGAGACCTGTGCGGTCACAGCTGCGGAGGGACGTGGCCCACGCACGCTGCGTCGTGCGCCCTCAGCTCCCCACGGTGCCACAGGGCCCCTCTATCTCCAGGCTCAGCCCACACCCTCCCGCTGCTCCGGGCCACTGGCTTGCGGGGTCGCAGGAAAGCCCGCCGGCCCGCCGGCCCCGGGCAGAGCACCTGCAGCGGGAGGAGAGCCACGGGGCCCGGAGGACCCTCGCTGAACTCGGCTGCTCCCTCGGTCCACGGGGAAACGGGGACCCTCCGCTCCAGCTCCCCCAGGGCTGTCGGGACTGTGCCACAGACTGGCACGCACGTCACGCGGATGGATTCAAAGCTCTACGAGCCCTGTCAGACGGGAACATTCTAGAACCCGGACCGAGGCAGGAAGGGCCTGGACACCGAGGAGACAGCTTCCCCGTCCGTACTGACACTTGTCATCACCCGTGGCGGCAGCCGGCGGCGGGAACGGGGCAGCGACGCCAGCCCCCGGTCACAGACGGCGGACGGCGGCCCGAGCTCCCTGGCCACCCGACAAGCCCGCCGGCCCGCCTCCCCCGCCCGCCCGCCCGCCCGCCCACCGCACCTTGGCCCTGCTGAGCAGCTCGGCCACCAGCCGGATGGACTGCAGGTTGCGCTGGGCCAGCAGCAGCTTGCGCTCCTCCAGCCGGATCTTCTCCTGCAGCTGCTTCTGCTCCTGCGCCTGCAGCTTCTCCAGCTTCTTCTGGCTGCGGCGCAGCTCGCGGTCCCGCTGCTTCTGCTCCCGCCGGCGCAGCTTCTCCTCGCGCTTCCGCTCCCGCTCCAGCTCCGCCAGCTGCTTCTGCTTCCTGCGGGAACACGCGGGCCGCTCCCGTGAGCACCGAGCAGCCGCGGCGGCGCGCGGGACCCGGCCACGCGGGGGCCACGCGGGGGCTGCTCGCGCGGGGGACGGCACGGCTGTCCGAGCGCGGGCACGCGCGGACGCTGTAACCCCGTATCCCCCACTCGGGCTCCGCTCGACCCGGGGAACCGGAGAAGCGGATAGGTACGCACGGCGCGGGTTTTCAGAACCTTCCGAGGGCCGGCCCTGCCAGCGGCCTGCGACCACGGAGGAACCGGGGGTCGGACACAGAAACCCTGGGTTTGAACGCGGCCCACCGGGAGCTGCAGAGGCCACGGCGGCCTGGGAACCTCCTGCCACAGCGCCAGCCCGGACGGCCAGGCAGGACTGGCCCCTGGGGCCCCGATACACAGAGCTCCTGCCACACAGGGGAGGCAGCACACGAGCGGGCAGGGGGGCCGAGCCCAAGGGCACGGGGTACACAGGGCCGTCAGGACACGGTCCAGCGCCCGGAGCAGGCCGCCCGCCGGACACCGCGGGGCATGGGCCGCGAACTCACTCCACATGGCGGTCGGCTCAGGTCAGAAGGGCTCAGCGTGCACACAGTGCTGGCACGTGCTCCCAGGGGCACAAAGCCCATTGCTGGTCCCATAGAGAATTTGGGAAGCATTTTGCTAAGGGAAAGACTAGACACAGAAAACCGTGTACCCTGGGATCCGGTCTGTGTGACATTCCAGGAAAGACAAAGCCACGGTGACAAAAACCGAGGACCGCGTGCCCAGAGGTATCTCTCCCGAACCCGGGGTCCTAATAGCATGCTCTCGGTACGGAAACGGTCATGTCGCCGAAAGGAACCACCCAGACGGGGCAAGTTGTTATAAAACAAACCCACGCCCTGCACCACCGATTAGATCCCTTGTGTCTAGCGGGGAGGGGGTTCCCCCAAACGAGGATCAACATGCAACCAGGAGAGCCGCAGAGACCCCTAAAGGGAAAGTCTGCAAACCGCGGGGCATGTTTCCACGGCAACCTCATCCGCCCTGCAGCCTCAAAGTTGGTACGTAACTGGGAGGCGGGGCAGTGCTGAAAACCGCCGAGGGCACAGGACGCAGGACGGGAGACCTCTGGGCCCAGGAGGCAGCCAAGACGCTGCAGAGCAGCGCCGCGGAGAACGCGCACCCGACAGGGCGGATGAGGACGCACACCCCTCGTGGCCCAGCAGGGACGGGGCCGAGCGTGGGGCCAGGCGCTCCCAGTGGCCAGCGGGACAGGGTGCGGGGCCTCCGCGGGCACGGAGAGTCGCCCAGTGTCCAGGCCCCACCAGCCCCGAGAGCTGTGGGTCCGAGCAGCCTGGGGTGTCCCGCTGGCGGGCACAGCTCTGAGCAGAGGCGGAGCCAGAGGCCCGGGGCTGGTCGCCGGCCAGAGTGGGACAGGCTCCGGTCGCGCTCCACCCGTCTGAGCCTCGGAAGCAGCCAGTGACCGGGGCTGGACGGGCGCCAAGGCTGCACGAGGCCGGCCGCACACTCGGGCCGAGAAAGGGCCACGGGGGCGGCAGCAGGCTCCGCGGGGCCGGCCTGGCCCCCTCCCCTCCCAGCCCTCACCCCTAACGAGTACTGGGTGAGCAGCGCCACTGGCTGCGGCCCAGGAGCCGTCCCTGGCCGGAACCGTCTGTCCTCATCACGCCTCCAGCCCAGACAGAGCAGCCTGTGTCCGAGGCCAAGTCCCCGCTTTCCAGGACACGGCGCCTCTAGTGAGACCCCGGGTGCCTCCTGAGAGGGTGTGGGGAGGGGCCCGGGTGTGGGGGCCACGGTCCCTGCTCGGGGGGACAAGGGCGGGGCTGCGGCGCATTCGACACGTCGGAGGTCTGAAGGAGCCTCCCGCCTCGGCCCTTCCCGCTCCGCCCCAGGAGCCCACGGACACAGGGACGGGGGCTCAGGCTAAGACTCCCACCACCGGCCCGGGCGCAGCGTCTGCACCACGAGCCCCAGGCGCTGGCCGCACTCTGGGGCTGACTCTCGGGTCCCAGCCACGCCCCCACACGCGGCCCGCACATCCTGCGGGGCCAGCAAGCGCCTCTCCCTGGCAAAGGACACGGAGCCAGAGGAGGAGCAACGCACGCGGTGTCCACCCGCAGCCGCACAATGGAACCGGGACCCGGGAGCGAAACCTCAGTCCAGAGTCGCCTCTGCCTCCGGGTGCGAGTGAAGACGTCCCGGCCGCAGGGGAAGGGGCTGCCCTCCGCACGCGCAAACCCCAAGACCGCTGCCGGGAACGCGGCCCCGTCAGACGCGTCTGCCCGGCAGCACACGGAACGGAAACCGCCGGTGGGAAACACAGCAGAGCCTGCGAACAGACGCGCGCACAGCAGCAGGGGTGGCGGCACGTGGAGAACTGCCCCCAAACGAGGGGCGCCACGGCTGAGCTTCCTTCCACAGCACAGGAACGTGGACGGGCAGCGACGGTGACCGGGCGCGCCCCCCACGCCTGAGCGGCCCGAGAGCCCAGCGACGACAGCCTGGCCGCGGAAACCGCTTCCCCTGGAACGCGGCCGAGGTGACCAGGCGTCCCGTCCCCGTTGTGAACGGAGCTTCGCCCCGAGTGCACGGCGGCCCCGACACGGGACACTGTACAGGGACGGCACGGCCCAGGCCCCCGGCGGCGCCTGCACGGATGCACAGCACACAGCGGGACGCGCCGACACAAGCCCCCGGACGCGCACGGAGACGCGCGCTCGAAGACGCACGGAGACGCATGGAGACGCGCGCACGGAGACGCGCGCACGGAGACGCTCGCACTCGGACGCACGCACGGGCCCGCGCGCGCACACCGACCTCTCCTCGGCGCGCTGCCGCTCCTCCGCCTCCTTCTCGCGGCGCTTCTGCTCCTCCCTCTGCTGCTCCAGCTCCTGCAGCTTCTGCCTCTCCAACTGCCGCTTCTTAATGGACGCGTCGCTCAGGTGCTTGGTGGAGTCGAAGGAGACCTGCGGGGGCAAACAGCGCAGAGCACAGTGACCCACGAGCACGCTTCAGACCCGCGGCCGGCACTACCCGACGGCACGGGACGCCCGCGATCCAGAGACCCCGCGCTCAACGGCGGGCGCACCCGGGACACGGGGCCCGGACCCCTGGGACGCGTCAGAGGGCTCCCAGCCACTGGGCGGCTCAACACGGAGCTTCCCCGACGATCCTGGGGGGAGCGCGCAGCGACACAGACGCGACTGCCTGCGATTGTCCGGAAAGAAGGTCCCTGTTGTCCCAGAGAGCGTGTCCCCTCCCGCAAGCAGGACCTCACCATCCCCGTAGAGTGACGCCACGGGGCCTCCGCTGCGCGAGCGAGGGCTGCCCGACATCCCGCCGCCCCCGAACCAGCTGCGCGGGGCCTGCCCCGACGCAGCGCCGGGCCAGGCTCACCTTGATGTTGCAGGCCACCGCCTTGCCGTCCTCCCCCTTGTACATGAGCTTCATGCCGCGCAGGGCGCTCATGGCCTGGATGAAGCCCACGTACTCGCGGTACTGCACGTAGGCCTCGAAGTTCAAGTGTCCCCCGAAACTGAAGGTGTGGAAGTTGCGGCCGGTCATCTCCTCCCGGTAGGGGTCCAGCATGGGGATGTCCACGTTGCGGATCTCCCCGAACTTCTCGAACACCTTGACCAGCACCTCCTCGCTGGGCTTCTCGGAGCCCGACTCCTTGAGGGCGAACCACCGGCAGGGCAGGCCCTCGAGGTGGATGGTGTCCGGCCGCTCCCCGGGCAGCGTCTCGTTCATGTCCTTGGCGTCGCGGAAGAAGGAGTCCCAGTCGTGGCGCGTGGGGAAGTCGATCTTGAACTCGGCGGCGCGCACCTT